>PVJA010017186.1:0-42094 GCA_004027025.1 Myocastor coypus | reverse complement strand
GAAGAAGAAGAAGAAGAAGAAGAAGAAGAAGAAGAAGAAGAAGAAGAAGAAGAAGAAGAAGAAGAAGGAAAAAAAGAGTAGGAAACAAAAGGCAGGCTGTCATTTCTGTAGAGGCAAGTTCCTGAGTTTTATGAGGTTGGCAGTGTGGCACCTACAGTGGCAGAGGAGCTGGAAATGAGGCTCAGGAAGACAGGGGTGTGACGACGACGGGAAGCCTGGAACAGACCAATGTGGGGTTTGTAGCACAGACCTGGGAAGTGCTATTAACTCAGCTTGGAACACCTGATATCCACAACGGAACAAACTAAAGTAACTCGAAACACAAAACCAAGAGAACACTAGAGGGAGGAGAGACGAGCGGCTTTCGCATACTCCAGTTGTCTTCTGGGGGCGGGGAGCCTGGTGTGAGTCTGGAGAGTTGGGTAGCAGAGGAGGCTGCAGGAGAGAGGGCAGCAGAAGCCACTGGTCAACCCCTCCCAGCATGCCACAGGCCCAGCCGCTCCTCCCGCAGCTCCAGCGTGCAGGAGGGGCTCCCTACCTGGCCCAGCTTGGGCTCCATCCACCTGCGAGGTCAGGGCCAGAGCCTCTCCAGTGTTCCACAGAAACTGCTTCAGGCAGTTGACAGTGTACGTGCCGACCAGCGTGCTCCTTCCGAAAGCTCTCCAGTCCACCACGCAAATGGTCAGCGGCGGGTGCAGCAGCTCGTTTTCCGGCAGTTCCTGCAGCAGAGGCCAGGATGAAGCCAGGTGCTCCCTCCCTGGCTGACCTGTGTGGCAGGGCTGCAGGCCGGTGGGCAGCCACCGCCTGACGCCGGCCTTGCTGTTCTGACCCTGAGTCCAGCCCTGCCTGAACTCACTGGAGCACTGTCTTCCCAAGCCCAAGCCCCCGTACCAAAGAGGAGCGGCATCTGCCAGGGAGTGGCAGGTGGGACTTATCCAGATCCCTACGCCAGTGTTTTCGGCCACTGTGTCATCATTCACCAGCAGGGCCACCAGCTCTAATGCCATTTGCTTCAACCCAATATGTAAAACAGACGAAAGTTGAGCCCTTGGACGTAGAAGGTGGGTGAGGGGGTGACACCTGACACCCTCATCTTCCTAGGTGACCCCTGAGGCTCAGGGCAACCCCATGTGAAGATGTGCAGACCTTGCGCCATCTTCAGCTGCAGTCTTTACCAAGTTAAGGACGCGTGTGGTAGGGAGCTGCTGGAGCTTAATGAAGAAAATGATTACACAGATGGCTACAAGTCTGAGCAGAGGGGCCACAGAAATACTGCCAGGGAGGGAGAGAGGTACGGGCACCAGAAGGAACATTTCAGAAGGTGAGGGCGCAGGCAAGCTACTGAGTTCTAAGAGCAAATGACCTTTAAAAATATCTGGCCATTAAATAAGTGTCAACGGGTCATCTTCTAGGCCAGCGGTCACAAATTGCACACGTGTCAGAGGCCCCCGGAGGGCCTGCCGTATGGAGATGTTGGCCATATTCGTAGTTTCTGCTTCAGCAGCGCTGGGATGGGGCCTGGGATGTGTGCTTGTACCACGCTTCTAGGGGATGCTGATGTGGATGCATTCGAGCTGCTGCTCTAGGGAAAGAGGTTAAATCTGTTTTGATTGGTTGTTGTGTTTGACTTGCAAACTTTACAACAATTCCAAGCATCTATTTTATTTCATCCTAAAATTGTGGTCTTTGGCAATGGCACTGCCCCTTCGTTCAGCCGATGTGCATTTGTGAAGCTCAGTGGAGGAAGGAGTGGGCACCCAGGAAGGGGACAAGAGTGCGGGGAGAGAGGAGCCCCTACCACTTCGAAAGTGTCTGCCTGGATACTGAAGTTGGGGTTGTTCTTGTAGCTTTGGATCACACAGGACTTCACTCCTCGGCCCCCACACTCGATGAGAACCTGTGGCCGGTCCACAGATAGCAGCTGCACTTTCTTCATTTCTCGGACTCCCCAGAAGAGGACCTGAGGAGAGGACCCACAGCAGTCACCCGCAGGCCAGAGGAAGAGCCCTGTGCGAACCCTGTGGTGCGGGCCTCAGGGCACCCTTCCAGCATGTGGGGGCTGCGCTTGCCAACTGCGGCTAGAGGGAGTTCCGCTTGGCTCGGCTTCCCGCCCCAGCTGACCCCACCCTCCCTCAACCCTTCCTGAGCCTCACCTCCACGCGGTATTTACTCAGCACTGGCCGGATGTTGGCAGGAACTGGGTAGATCTGGGCGACATCTGGCGGGTCCATGGGAGGGAGCGCTTGCAGCCCAGCTGCAGGGACCTGCCACACAGTGGGTGCTGGTGAGGAGGACAGACGCAGGGAGCCTGGTGCTACCCGATCCCCGGCGGAAGCTGTGGTGGTCTTGTCAGCTTACGATGCAGTAAGAGCCATGGAGTGTCCGTGTTCACGAGCCAGCATGACCAGCACAGAGCGAGCACTTAGGCCAACCTATGGCACATGTGCCACTGCTGGTCACTCGCTATCACCGAAAGTTAGTCACCGGTTAGGCCAGACCACAAGGCTGGTGCGACACAGCTGTCAGTGAGCTCACCGCAGTGAAGGAAGACGGCAAGAAAGACCAAGAATGCAGCGTCACACTCAGTGGATGACACCAGCACGACAACACATAGCTCGGGAAAGGCCACAAGCATGCTCCCAGAAGCTGTGTGTAATCGCATGGTGCTGCTTCCTCACTGGACAGAAAATGAGCCCTTCTGAAGGCAGAGCCCATGTCCCTTGCTGTGCACCGGGGCTATGGACTCGGGGAGGACAGTTGCTGCGCTTCGCTGGACTCTATCACAAAGGACTCAAGCCACACGCTCCTGCGTAGTCTCCCATCCGGTCCGCCCTCGAGACTGGACTCACCACACACACTGCCTTATTGTTTCCTCCCAACCACTGAGGCCCTTTCGAATATGGCATGGCTGGTCCTCACATCTCCTGCACGCAGCACGCACTCCCTACAGACTTAGCGCAAGCTTGACGTTCTGCTGCGTGGCCCTTCACACGTCACTTCCGCTCTCTGAGCCTCAGCTCGGGCCTGAGACCCTTCAGAGCTCTCGGGGACCAGATGCCCTGCTGAGCACGGCCGTGGCGCAGCGCTCCTCTCCAGCGCTGCTGCCCGCAGTCTTTGCGTGACTTGGCTGGGACAAGTCTTGGATCACTTGATCTCGTTCTCTGGGCCCCTGAGCAGCGCTGCTTCCTCAGCAAGTTCTTGATTCGTATCTAGTGGTCACTGATAACGTCAGCTCCTCACGCTGCTAAAAACCTGGCGCTCCCGGAAGCCTGCAGAGCGCGAACACGGGCAACAGCAGAAGTGATTCGGGTCATTACAGGAAAGCTCAGGGAAAAGGAAGGCAACAGCGCAGGCGCCAGAGAGGCTCGAGATGACGAAGCTTCAGAAGGTGCCCAGAGAAGCCGCGATGAAGGTGATAGCCGTGCTGCCCGGCAGTGCCCGGCGGAGCAGCGGAGCCTGGGATGCCACCCACTGTGGAGGCAAAAGCTCCTCAGCTTCACAGCTGAGGCCCCCGAGGGGCTGGGACGCTGGAGCTGCAGCAGCTGCCTCTGGACTCACTTTCTGTTCTCTGGATATTTGACATAGCATAATTGAGCACACGCATATAGCGAACAGTGCTCAGATCGGGTTAAGCAGCTTATCCGTCCCCTGAGACACTGGGCACTTTTCTGTATTGTTAGCATTCGAAGTCCCCTCTTGCCATTTAGAAACCATTATTGATGACATGATTTATCCCACTGCTGTGGGACATTGGATGTTCTTCCTCCTACCTCGCTGTGTGCGTCTCTCCCATAAACCTAGCAATCAGAAGAACAGGCCCCCGGATGAGTCTGATAAGGTATAAGCCAGGTATGAACTCTACTATCACAAGGCTAAATCTATTCAGCAAGACCTAAGGCTAAGATTCTCAATAGATGACCAAATCCCACAGCAAAAGGAAGAGAGAGAAATTCTGCGACATAGTTCCTGGAAAGAAAACCTTAGTGAAGGGGTGAAAGCAGGAAGATCACTTTATAAAACACAACCAGAATGAGATTCATGTTTCAGTGCATACGGAATCTCAAGCCAAGGGATGGAAGCGTGCTGGGATTTGACACTGCTGGAAGCATTCGTCACCAACCCTGGCCAATGAAAGGATCCCAGAGGAAACTCACTGGGCTCAAGTCAAAGAGGGAGTTTGTGGACGAGCCTGCAGCAGACCTGAGCACGCATCTGCAGGGAGGTGATGCCACTGCAGATAGAGCCTCCTGCAGGAGACCTGGGACAAGTGGCCGGGAGAATGCTCACTCACCAGTCACCAGAGGAGGCCAGTGTGGACTCTGGTCATGCCGATGACCTGAGATCCATGTTACAGAGCTTCTGGTGGAGGATTGTAATGATGCGTGAGGTCTCAGCCTGCCTGCCTGCCTGCCCTGACCCCTGGTTTGCTTTCTGGCAAGAGGTTTGGGTGACGTCAACACTAGTGAGTCATTCACTCATTGATAACTTTATAAAGCAGGAGGAAAAGATTATGCAAAGACGCTGTCTGAAGGCCACCCAGCCACCTCACTCGGACTTCTAGTGTGATGATTTAAGGAAGAATTCACGTTTCCAGCCAACGGAAAGGCAGGTGAACGACGAGAAGGGTAGCGGGTCACTGCATTCTGCTTCTTAGAGACAAAGCTAAAAATACAAGAATAAACTGGAAGATCTCCCCTGATGGCAAGGAGAAATTCCTGGGTAGTGGAGAAACTCTTGGTCAAACTCCTGCGGAATGAGAAGGAAGAACAGATTCTACAGGGAAAGACCTGCCGTACAGTGCACACCAGCTGCACACTGCACAACCCCAAGGGCTTCCAGTCACACAGACCAGGAGGAAACAGCTCATCCGGGGGCCCACAGCACACGCACTCTGCACGAAGGTTCCAGAGACAGTTCTAGGCACTGGGAAGTGCGGTGGGCAGATTGCCAGAGGTAGGCAGAGCCCCAAAGATCCCCACACGCTGAAGCCCAGAGCCTATTGAATACGTGACCTGCCATGGCACGTGGGAGGCTCTTGACAAGGGGAGGTTACCCTGAGTTATCTGGCTGGTCCTAGTGTAAGCACGAGGGCCTTATAAAATAGCAAGGAGGTATAGATGATCGGATGGTGAAAGTGGAGGGGAGACGGGTGAGATAGAAGATGCTGCAGGGGTGGCTGAAGACACAGGAAGAGCCCACCAGCTAAGGCATGCAGGAGGCCTCTCAGGAGATGAGAGAACGGACTAACCCCAGAATCTCCAGAGGGACACGGGGCTGCGGACACTTGGCCTCAGTTCAGCTAGACTGTTTCCGGACTACCGAGCTCCAGAAGAACAAAACAGAACTTGCGTGTTATCTTAAACCACCACGTCTGTCGTCACTTACTACACTAAACAGGCAACTAATACCGTAAGCAAACTGTTCTATGGGAGGAAGGTAAACATACAAACAGCAGGAAAGAGGAAAGTTCCAGAAGGAGGGTGAGGATTCTGGAAGTGAGAAGAATGGTCTAAGTCAGGGGAAACAGCTTTCTAAGTGTAGAGAGCAAGAGCTAAAGGGCGAGAAAGCAAACATACAGGCAACGAGACCCCCAGGTCACCAGGGCCGCTACCAAGGGCCTCCAGCCTTTGGAACGGTGAGAATCACGTGTCTGCAGCTCAAGCCTGCCAGGCTGTGGAATCTGCCATGAGCACCCACATGAGCAACACGGAAGCGTGGGTCTGACCCAAGGTCCTGCACCACTAGTCCTGATAGCTCAGTGAGTGGAAAGTCCAGGGGATGACCCCAGCCCACCACGTTTCCTCTCTCCTGTCCATATCCGGTTTGGTCCTCCACCGCACGTCCAGACCGCAGGATCTCTGCTTCCCCTCCTGCCTCTGCTTCCAGAATGGCTCTTTCTAGACACAGGTTCCTAAGGTCCCTGAGGCATCCTAGAAAGGACCAGGAGCCCTCAGTCTTTGGGAAACTGTGATACAAAGTAAGGAGCACGAGGCTGCAAAGGTCAAGTTCAGCTCCCGGCTCAGCCCCTGCAGGCTGCATCGTGAGCAGGTGGCCAGCCGGGAACCCAGCATGCGAGAGCCTTGGTGTGTGATGAGTCGCCCATGAATGCTTCGTGCCTTCTACATGTGTCTCTTCCCATGGCCCAAATGGGGCCCAGGCATGCACGTGGAGGGCCGCATTGGCAGTGCGAGCAGGCCCATAGCACGATTTACGCTGGGACTCTGGAGCGTAGCACAGGGGCTCTAGCACCACTCCATGTCCTCCGTGTTCTCCAGGGTGCCCTCTCTGGTCTCCAGGAGATGCCTCTAGCCATGGAGCAGCAGGGAGAGACCAGATAGAGCTTCACCCAAAGGCTACTTCTCAGGCTGGGCACCCCAGGCAGGCATGTAGTGTAGTTGACACCCCTTCCCGATCACTGACCTGCAGCAGCTCAAACACAGCAAGGAGGTCTCCTCCAGAGAGAGTCCCACAGAAGATGGGGTGATAGCACAGCCGGGGAGGCTTATAGTCCTGGTCACCCAGTGTCACCACTGGGACAGCCACCGTGGCACCCAAATATTCTGGCTTCCCCTAGAGCATAAAAGAAATGAATTTCTGATCATTGGCGGCTTGGTTTTGATCCACATCAGTGGAATTACAGGCTGGGATTACAGGCATGCACCATATGCTCAGACTCGGTGGCTGGCTCAGTGTGCCCATGGATGGGGATGGCATGGTATGTGGTGCCAGGGATCGAACCCCAGCCCCTGTGCTTGCCTGAGCAGGTGCGTAGTCTACTGAGCTGTCTTTCCAGCACTTTAATTATAATTTAAAGGAAATGGTAAGAGAGAAACCCAGCATAAAGCAAACAAACAACCCCAGCTTCCACAGAGTCCGTTTGGGCTCCAGGCACATCTAGGGTCCTGGCCACTAACCACAGCAGCACTTGATTTACTTTAAGTCGGCTGGATGAGGTGGTCCGTGGCTGTATGCCAGCTAACAAGGCTGTGCCTCAAACACGAAGAGTGTCGGAAGGCTTGCCAAGAGTGCGTGAGGCCCTGGGTTCGATCCCCAGCATCACCACCACCGTCACCACGACAGCCGCGAGGGAGGGCTCTCAGCGAGGTGCGTGCGGTGAGGCCCTGGCCGGGTGGACACTGACCACTGCGTCGCTGTCGTACAGCTCCACCACCACGAGGGGCGGGGACTGCGCCAGCTCCTTCTCATCTCCGTGCAGCACCAAGTCATTGAACAGCAACATCTGGTTCCAGGTTGGAGACAGAGTCTGGGAAATGACCTGGAAGAAGAGGCCGAGAGCCAAGGAGGAGGCCTGCCTTCTGCAGTCTGGTCCCCTCGTCACCAAAACTAGGCAGGAAAATCAGGACCAGCTTCTCCCCAGATGGCAGCAAGTGGTTAGGATAAACAACCCTGCAACTGACCGAACATCGGCTCCGATTTTGGCTCCACCGCCCTCTAGCTGTAAAGGCCCTGAGCCTTACCTTTCCTGCTTGCAGAATGAGGACAGTCATGACATGTACCCCTGGGCTGCAGTGGGTGTGCCAGACAATGCCTAGGAAGTGCTTGGCACCATGTGTGGCATGAGGGGTGATTTGACTAAATGACAGCTAGAATTAATGAAACATAGGTACTCATCCCAAAAGAAAGGAGGCAGAGTCCAGGGCTCCATGGGAACTCTTTCCTCTCTCCAACAATTATTTGATTAACAAAACCTATGGGTTTCTTTGAGATATGGATGGGAACCAAATGAAGATGCTGGATGCAGACGCAAACTAAAGGTGTTTATGGCGGTCCCGGGAGCCCCGCTGTCTCTGCACGGCCCTCTGGGCTCACTGCCGTGGGCCTGGCATGCCACAAGGTTGCGGCCCCAAAGGCTGGCCCACCCTTTGCGGGTCCCCTCGTGTTGAGCAGGAGCTGCAAGCGGAAGCTGTCTTACGAGGCCCTGTGTCAGGTGGGGATGGGCAGTGTTGGTCCTCCCTGGGGGCTACACCCGTCGCTGCCATCCCGTGGGTGTGGAGCATCACATAGCCAGTAGGTGGGAGAACTTGGGATAGAACCCGGGCAGCAGGGCTGGGGGTCGGCGTGTATAATCGCTGTGCTGTACACGAGCACTCAAAGGCCAGGGAGGAGTGACAGCGCCGCGCTCTTGTCTTCGTGCCCAGTCACAGCATGGGGATGGGGTCACCTGGGGTCTCTCCCAGCGCCCCTGCCAGGCAGAGCACACCTCTCTCCACCCGCTGGTGTGAGGCTTGTGCCGCCCTGAGCTGCAGGTGGAGGACCGTGCCGGACCTGGGTCGCCGCACACTGCGTGGGAGCAGTCCCACCCCACGCCCTACGGAGGCTCCCTGGTCCAGCAGCCTGCGAGTGCTGGGCCAATAGCTGTGAGGCTGGCTCCCATCATGCTCTTGGCCCGTGCGTCATAAATTAAGCACAGTCTAATGTATCAACCATGTCCTAGACTGCGCCCTGCACAAAAATGCTATCCTGCAGCATCAGCCAATATCTCAGCCACCATTCCTCAGTCATTCCCTACACTTCGCTTTCCACGTCTTCACAATACCCCTGCTGTAAGGTGGCCATCCTGAGAGGCGGTGAGCTGCGGGGCTCACCTAAAGACGCGCAGCTGGACCCCAGAGGAGCTGCAGCGCGGCCCCAGAGCCCCTGCGTCCCACCTTTCAGACAGGCAGCAGTTCACCTGCTCCACGCGGGAAGTCAGAGAAGAGACTGAATCCTTCGAGCACGAGACCTCTCTGGAAACCACCCGCAAAGAGAGAAAGAACCAAGGCACCAGCTGCATGCCTGTCTCATGCAACTCCCAGGACAGTTTCTAGAGAAAGGCTTTGAAGAACAACAGAGCTGAAAGCGTGCAGAGACCCTTAGCTGGGTGTGCAGAGTCCAGAGCTTTCTGTCAGTCCGTAAGAGCACTCCAACCGGACACCAGCACCAAGGGCCCCTCTCCGCTGTGGTCCACTGTTCCCTCCTCTGCTCACCGTGCTCTCAGGACCTGCCCTCCTCGGGGTTAGGGTCCTGCTCCCCTCATTCCTCTTTCCTCTCCCCTTTCCTTTGCCTCAGGACTCCCTTCCTCTGCCTTGGGACAGCGGCTCTCAGGGGACAATGGTCATTGCTCCCCTTACCGCTCCTGCACATGCGCAGAGCCAGCTGTGTGCCAGTGCCAAAGTCTCTTTTCCCAGCCAAAGGCTGCGGGGAAGAAGCAGCTGGTTCCTGCTTACCTTTGTGGTCTGGCATTGCGACAGGAAGGTGACCTTGGCAAAGGGGTCCGAAAGCCCGTTGCTGTCGGCTGCAATGAGGCCCCGGGCTTGGTACATGTGCGCCCTCAGCTGGAAGACATGCCGGGCTGCGACAGACCACAAGGAGGGCAGGTGTTAGCCTCGGCAGCAGCACTCGCAAGCGTGGGTGCTATGCGGTGTACGTGTGTCTGCAGACAGAGGACGGTGACCATGGACACCGCTGCGACTCGGCGGAAGCCCCAAGCAGAGGGCAGAGGTACCACGGATAGAGACCCGTGGGCCAGGCGCTCCCTGTGGCGCTTCTGCTTGTGCGTCTTCATCGTCACAATCACCTGAGCGATCCACCTGACCCCCACACACACTGTATAGCTGAGGAGAGTGGACTGTAACATGGACAAAATCCTTTCCCAAGTGTACAGAGCCTGGATTTTCCTTCTGTCTGCTTCCAACATCCACTCCTTTTTCTAAAATGTCATGGTTTGCTCCCTCGCAATTCCATTTCTGATGTTTTTGAGAGGACCTACTCCACAAAGAGCTTTCACTTCAATAAACGTCCCAAGCTGTCTGTTCGGCCCTCCCTCCTTTCTGCCAGCCAGCAACAGCCCGAGTGCAGGTCCCTAAGGGTGAGAGGATCTGATAGCCAAGACTGGGGGCCCCAAGCATCTGCAGCAGGATGGAGTACGGATGAAGAGAAGCCCAGG
The DNA here is from genome assembly GCA_004027025.1 of Myocastor coypus. Lineage (NCBI taxonomy): Eukaryota > Metazoa > Chordata > Mammalia > Rodentia > Myocastoridae > Myocastor > Myocastor coypus. Next base: position 32,148 of record PVJA010017186.1, on the reverse strand, counting down.
GGTGTGTCAGGGGCAGGGTGGAAGTGCGTCGTGTACATGGACCCATTCTGCCCAATGAATGTACTCTTCATGCACTGCGCAGATGTACTGATAAAAACTAACAATTTTTAAAAAGGTCACATGATGTAGAGGCAAGAATGTGGCCGACTCTGGGTCCCCGGCAGTGGTGCGCACAGGCCTGAGTGAGGGAGGAATGCCCAACCGTAAGCACACAAGAGAGGAGCGTGTGAGGGAAAAGCGCCAGGAGGGCACAACTGAATCAAGGCCTCCAAGGATGGAAGGATCCTGGGGAGACCGCACTGCCTGCTTTGGGTGGGAAGTCTCAAGGACCAGACCCTACACCCTGGTGGAGAGACTGGCTTGAGGGTGGGGGGAAACACTGCAAAGTCGGTGCCACATGGCTTGGTCCCTGACTGCAAGGAAGGGGGTGCAGAGGGGCAGGGCCCCTGAAGGCAATTCCTTCCTTGATTGTCATGAGACCTGAGGACTACAGGGTAGGCATGTTTCTGCTCCTGTCCTGCCACTCCACGCTGCTGCCTGGCTACAGTGGGGACCATGATGGAGCGTGAGAATGCAGCAAGGTTATCAGTCCTCACTCTGACCCTCCAGAAGATTTGGAAACTTGAACTCTGAGTCTTTTCCCCTTAAGTCCAGTTACTTACAGCATGGTGTTGCTAAGCCCTGAGTAAGTCAGGGAATGATTCCTTTGGACTCAGTCTTAAGTATTCCCTGATTGCATTGATCAGCTGATGGGTGTGTTCACGGATGAGCACAGCACACCATGATCCGATCACCTTCTGAAAGCCCCACCTCTGAACGTAGGAGGTGCCGGGGGGACAGTTTATATCTAAACCATAGCACACAGTTAGTGCACGATGGAGCAAACTATCTCCAGGCTCTGCTTTCCTTCTGGTGTTCTCTATCCTTCTGTTAGAGAGTATTTGTTTTTGTGGACCTATGTACCACGTGCCTCAGATGTCACTGGGTGTGCAGGATGGGAGGCTTTGTTTGGGGTCCTGCTAGAAAAAGAGTCTCTTAAGACGATAATAGCAAGAAATGCAATAGTTAGTAGATGATGCATCTGGGAGAAATGTGTTAGGAGTTGACTCATGCATTTTTTAAGTTATGTTTGGTACAGGATCTCACTATGCAGCTGGGACTTGTAGCGCTCCTCCTGCTTTCTGCCTCCCCGCCACTGAGATTACAAGCATGCACCACCACGCTGGTCTCAGAGGCAGGCTAGACAGGGCCAGCATGCCGTGTGGTGCTGGGGGTCGAACCCTGGTTACCGCACTTGCCTAAGCAGGCACTTAGTCTGCTGGGCTATCTTTTATTGTTGTTGTTGTTCATTATTATTTTTTAACAGTTGACACACTGCATATCATCCTCACAATACTTATACAAATCACAGGGTGTGGACATAACACACCTTCCAATTGATATTGGTAAGGAAAGAAAAAAATTAGAGTTGTTATATTAGGGAGAATATATAATATTTATACATGTAAGTCTGGTTTATTTCACTAATGAGTATATTTTCAATATACATCCATTTATATATGAAGTCTTCCAGCTTATCATTCTTTGTAGCTGAGTAATATTCCACTGTATAAAAATACCACATTTTCTTCAACCATTCTTCAAATGATGGGCATTTTGGTTGTTTCCAAGATTTGACTATTACAAATTGAGCTGCTATAGCCGGGCGTGGTGGCTCACGCCTGTAATCCCAGCATTTGGGAGGCTGAGGCAGGAGGATTGGTGTGAGTTCGAGACCAGCCTGGGCTACAAAAGTGAGCTCAAGGTCAGCCTCAACTGCATAGGGAAACCCCGTCTCAAAAAGACAAAAAAAAAAAAATTGAGCTGCTATAAACATAGGTGCACAGATACTGCTATGGTATGTTTTCAGCTCTTCTGGGAAAATTCCCAGTAGGGGGATAGCTGGATTGAATGGGATTTCCAGTTCTAGTTTTTTAAGGATCCTCCACACTGCTTTCCATAATGGTTGCACCAATCTGCATTCCCACCGGCAGCGGAGAAGGGTTCCTCTTTCCCCTCAGCCTCTCTAGCATTTGTTGCTGGTTGATTTTTTTTATGATAGCCATTCTTTCTGGGGTGAGATGGTATCTAAGAGTTGTTTTGATTTGCATTTCATGAATGGCTAGCGATGTGGAGCATTTCTTCATGTATTTATAGATGCCCATTTCTGGATTGGGTCTTTGAATTTTGGAACCCTAATGGTTTTTAGTTCTTTGTAGATTCTAGATAGAAGACCTTTGTCTGAGTACTTATAAGTTAAAATCTTTTCAAAATTTTGGAATTGTCTTTTCACTCTGTTGGTAATTTCCTTTGATGTGCAAAAACTTCTTAGCCAGAGGAGGTCCCATTTGTTGATGCTTTCAAGTGTTAAATGTGCAATTTGATTTCTGTCCATGAACTTTTTGCCTACTCTGATGTCTTCAAGATTTCCTCCCATTTTCTCTTCCAGGAGATTTAATGTTTCTCTTTTAATATTTAGAGCTTTAATCCATTTCGACTTTAGTTTAGTGCATGGTGACAGACTAGGGTCAAGTGTTAGTTTTCGGCATGTGGAGAGCCAGTTTTTCCAGCACCATTTGTTAAAGAGACTGTCTTTCTTCCAGTAAACGTGTTTGGCCCCTTTGTCAAAAATAAGGTGGCTGACTGTGTTTGTATTTGCTTCTGCATTTTCTAATCTATTCCATTGATCCTCAGGTCTATTCTTTTGCCAATACCATGTTGATTTTATTACTGTAGCTTTGTAGTATAACTTTAGGTCAGGAATTGTAATGCCTCCTGCCCTACGTTTGTTGCCCAGAATTGTCTTTGCAATTCTGGGTCTTTTTTTGGTTCCAAATAAATTTTAGGAATGATTTCTCCAGGTCTGTGAGATATGTTGATGGTATTTGGATAGGAATTGTATTGAATCTGTATAACAATTTAGGGAGTATGACCATCTTAATAATGTTGGTTCTTCCTATCCAGGAGCAGGGAATATCTTTCCATTTTTTGAAATCTAGGATCTCTTTTTTCAGAGTAAGGTAGTTTTCATTGAAAAGGTATTTTACTTCTTTAGTTAGGTTAATTCCTAAGTATTTCTTTTTTTCTTTTTCGGTGCTATCATCAAAGGTACTGCTTCTCTAATTTGTCTCTCAGTGTGTTTGTTATCTGTGTAGAGGAATGCCACTGGCTTTTGTGTATTGACTTTGTAACCTGCTATGCTACTGAATTTGTGTATTAATTCCATTAGTTTCTTGGTGGAGTTCTTTGGGTCTTCCAAGTAAATTATCATGTCATCTGCAAATAATTATAGTTTTACTTCTTCCTTACCTATTCTTATTCCTTTTATTTCTCTTTCTTGTCTAATGGCTGTAGCTAATGATTCCAGAACTATATCAAATACGAGTGGTGATAGAGGACATCCTTGTCTTGTGATAGATTTGAGACTAAAAGACTTCAATCTAAGGTAGAGGCCTTCTATTCCAATGTTATGTAGGACTCTGAACATGAATGAGTGTTGGACTTTGTCAAAGGCTTTTTCTGCATCAATTGAGATGATCATGTGATTTTGGTCTTGGTTCTATTGATATAGTGTATTGCATTTATAGATTTGCATATATTGAACCATCCTTGCATCCCTGGGATGAATCCTGCCTGTTCATGGTGTATAATCTTCTTGATGATTAGTTATATGCTATTGGCGAGGATTTTATTGAGGATTTTTGCATCTACGTTCATCAGAGAAATTGACCTGTAGTTTTCTTTTTTTAGTTGCATCTCTCTCTGGTTTTAGTATTAGTGGAATACTTGATTCTAGGAATGATTTTGGAAGGATTGCCTCCTTTTAAATTTCATTGAAGAGTTTGAGGAGTGTTGGGATTAAATTTCTTGTAGAATTCAGTAGTGAATCCATCAGGTCCCGGACTTTTCTTTGTCGGTAAACTTTTTATTACATTTCGTATTTCACTGGCTGTTATTGTGTTGAGAGTTGTTATATCTTCTTGATTGAGTTTGGATAACTTGTACTTTCCTAGAAATCTGTCCATTTCATCTGTGTCTTCAATTCTGTGTGAACAAAGAGTCTCAAAGTAGTTATTTACGATCCTCTGAATCTCTGCTGTGCCTGTGGTAATTTCACCCTTTTTATTGAATTTGCGTGAATTTGAGTCTTTTCTTTCCTCTTTTTGTTGAGGTTTCTGCTGGGCTATCTTGCTGGCCCTTCACGTATTGTTCTTTACCATACTACACAGTGGCAAATTTCTCACCTGGAAAAGAACTTGAGATTGTCCTCCCATCAGTCTTGAAATGACTGGTACTGGAAGCAGAGTCCTCAACAAGTAGGCCTGGACAGCTCTGGGGGAATCGCTCAGTCCACATTTTTGTATTTTGAGGCCTTGAGTCCCACCAGCTCTGTTCCTTGGACTGAACTGGCCTGGTGCTCACGCCGAGGTGTCCTTCTCTTGCGCAGCAGCTCCTCTCCCCGGCCTTCAGGAGAGTTGTGTCAGCTTGCGCCTGAGGGTCGGCATCACCTCTCACTCACCTATGTCTCCCACTGTGCCTTCCATACTTAGGTGCTGTCTGAGTTACTCTTCTCTCTTTGCTGGGACAAATACCACACACCCAAAATGAAGGAAGGAAAGGTTTATTCAGCCCACAGTTAGTGCAGGTTTCAGTCCATACTCGGCTGGCTCGAAGGCAGCACAGCCCATGACAGAGGGCAGCAGTTCATGGCAGCAGCAAAACGCAAGAGCACATGGGAGGCACAGTGGCAACAGAGCGCAAGTCTGTGTCTCACGTTACATTCAGGCTCTCTGCCCCAGGCTGGGTGGAGCACTCACTCACACCCATAACCCCAGCAGGACTCACGAATTAATAACAAACTGTAGAATGTGCCCCAATGACTACATGAGGCTTTGGGCGGGGGGCAAATACACACAAACCGTAACAGATGCAGACTAATTATTTGCCGCATGGATATTCTCTGGGGCACGGAACTCTCCAGCAGGCGTGGAAGCCAGCCAAAGCCATTAATGTCAGGGCACCACAGGAAAGGTTTATCAGGTCACCCCATGGAAATGACATAGACATGCTGCAGGGGACTGGAAAGCACTGGGGAGAGACTCTCTCCTGCCCCTGCATTTTTAGCAGCTAGAACAGCACACACGTCTTGGTCTTTGGGTCTCCAGAGCTAGTGTCTCCAGAAACAGGAAAACAACTTGGCGTGGCTGTTATTTACCCCAAAACAGAAGCCCTTGAAAGGTGGGGTGGAAAACTGAAAAGAGAAGAGCAGGATTTGGAGATGGTTTGTGTGATCATGTATTAGTTGTGTGCTGTGGATTAGGCCTCAGTTGTCCCTGCAAAGCCAGGACTTCTCTGCACTGGGACTGGGGAATAAATCAAAACCTCTATGCTGTGTACACAGCAAAGCCTGCCTCCACACCAGAATCCATACCAGCAGAAGAACTCATCATCGCTAACATGGAAACCCAACCTATACAGTCCGCCTCCAAAGAAACTCAACTTGGTTTCTCTCCATCAACAGGAAAACATACATGTTTACTCCAGATGTGCTTAAAGACTTCTCTACACTGCCAATGTGAGGAGAACGCTGGTTAAACTTTTTTAGATGCGCCTGCAGATTTGTCAGTGGTGACCTAGCCAGTGGCCCCACTTGCAAAGTGTAGGTCCTGTACCTCATGTGCCCCCAGGAATGAGCTGGCCATTTTATTTGAGTTAGCACCCAAATGTCCTTACAAGGTAAGAAACGGATTAAACGTCGTGTTTAAGAGATCTCTGCTAATGGGCCTACAAAAGTTCTGACTCGTCTTTAGAATTACAAACTTAGAAAAGGTTATTGCATCCCAAATCCTTCTGCTAATGTCTCAGTAGCTGTTCCAAAGGTATCACATCAGTGGTACGCAAAATGCTGTGGTCCCCTTATCATTTTTATGGCAAGTCATTGCTGTCTACTTGGTACAAATCTTTGACTAGATTCATAATTGTCCTGTTGTGATTATTTGACCCACGTGTGTTTAACTGTTTGTTTGGCTTTGTCTCCTCCAGATTCAAAGCTATACTTTTAAATGGAACATTTGAAACTAAGAAGGAACACCTTGGAATGGTGACAGATGGCCTAAACCATGTGCAAATCGCTCAGGCAGGCTGCCCGCCTCACAATCTGCTCACAGGCCCACCAAAGACACCTCATGCCCCACGGCCCCCAGCCCTTACCTGGGTAGAGCAGGTTGGATGGAGGGCGATGAGAGCCAGCTGCTGTGGACGGCAGTTCTGCTTCGTAGCCTGCTGGCAGGTTGTCCATCATGGTGCCAGAGAACCTGGTGGAGCCCAGCCACAGGTACACATCGACCTTGGCCTGCACTGCCCATCCTGCGGGACGTTTCCCAGGGAGCTGAGGAAAGGCGACAACGAAGACTGCTTAACACACCTAGCGGTTTGTTCAGATATCCTCAGAGGTTCTGCTTATATCACAACAGAGAAATGAGCCCGGTTAGCGCAATGCACTTAGCGCAATGCGCAGGCTTGGGGGGCCTGAGGCTCAACATACACCTCCCGGCCTGGCTCTGTGGACTCTAAGAGGTGGATGTATTTACTGCCTTTGTCTATGGATGAGGGAACCTGGGCTCAGAAAGGTTAAACAAACTTCCCAAGATGCCTCAGTTCTCACGTGACAGAGCCGAGACTCCAACCCGGAAGACATGGTCCCACATCTCCTGCCTCTGAACCCCGCAGCCCACATCTCCGTCATGCTGGGTGAAATCACCAAATCCAAGAGTTCCAGACCCAGCTTCCAGTTCTTTGCTTCACTCAGAAGAGCTGCATGCTCCTCTTTCCGCGGCAGGACTCCGAGCTCTGGAAGGAAGCTGCCCTCCCACCCCTGTGGGCCTGACTGGAACCCTTCTTCCTGCTGTGCGATTCCGGCTCCCTGCCCACCCTATTTCTCCTCTTTAGAAGGCACTCCGATTTGTGAGTGTGCTTGATTTTGTGTTCATGCTTTATCTATCCATGTGCATGGTGAGTGTGCATATATACACACACATGTGCACGTGCGTGGCGCATAGCCCTCTGGGACCAGCTCGAAAGGATGCTGTTGGAGCAGACAGCGTGACTCCTTTGTTTCTCAGCAGCAGCAGCTTTAGAGAGCCCCCTGCCCCCACCTGCGAGTCCCAAGCCTGAGGCTGGCTGTGCTCAGGATTATTGGCACGCCATCCTCCTGTGAGTAGCTGGTGGTCATTAGGAAACTGTCCTCTCTCCAGATCCTGTTGACTCTTCTAATTGCCTCTTCAGAATTTCCTGTCAGTCACTGCTCCTGTCTTCTGCGCCACTTCCCTTTCATGGAGGCTAACAGTATCCCGCCAGGACAGGCCAGAACCTGCCTGGCGATTTCCAAGGGCCTGCGGCGAGCTGGGTGGCTCCCACCTGAGCATCACTGTCCATCCAGCTTCCCGTCTTGCTCTGTGGCTTCCATAAAGGAATTTGGAGCAACTCAGCTCAGCTCTCCTGGAAGTGCTGGTGAGCTTGTGCTGAGGGCGTGAGGCCAGAGGGCCATCCCAGCCAGCTCGGAGACAGCCTGGGCCCTCAGTGATGCAGAGCCTCCGGCTTTATTTGATAGCTGTTCTTTGCTCTGATTTAAATAGTGCCAGGACATATCAGCCTATCTGGGAGACAGTAACTTTATACCACTTCCTCGCATCTTTAGCAAAGGGCTTTTTTGTAATGATTTGTTATTTTTAAGACAAATGTGTTTTGCCTGTCTAGCATTCCTTAAATAGAAAAATTTAGAGAAAATATCCCATATTTGTGTTAAATCACTGATCATATTTTTCACTTATAGTTTTGTGACAGTGAGTTTGAGAGTTATTTTATGTACCTCACAAAAACAAACATGCAGCCTCTCAAACCACCAACCAAACGTGAAGGGACACACAATGACAGCAGTGTTCTCCGGGGTGTTGGGTGCTCCACTGTTTGCACCCAACAATGGACTGTTTGCTAGGTAGTACTGGGGGTGACATGTAACTATGTGCTCTTCGCTTGGGTTTACTCTCCTGACCCTCCCAACCATGAAGGAAGATTATTGAGCTCTCTTCTAAGATCTGAGAGCCACTAAATACCGACCCTGGAATTCTGATGTGGGTGGAGTTACATTCCCTCAAACTTCACATGTTGATGTCCTAGTTCCTTGTGCTCCGCATATTGCCTTGTTTGGAAATAGGGTCGTTGCAGATGTCATTGGTCTAGTTAAAATGGCATGGTGCTGGGGTAGGGTCAGCCTGGAAGCCAGCCTGAAGAGACAGGCACACAGACACAGAAAGATTGCTGTGTAAATACCGGTGCTGTACAGGCCCAAGCCAAAGACCTGCCTGAGCCAGTCCCCAGCCTGGGCCCCACAGAACTGAAGTTTCTTGACAGTGTGGTAGTTCTTCTGGTTGGGGCCCATTTCCTGGCTGCAGGGCTCTGTGGCCTCCTAACTCGCTGGGTATTGTGAGACTCCAGAGTTCCCAAAGTCAGCCCTGAAGCCCCTATGGCATCTTCTCCCTCACTCCTTCACGGTAAACATGGTCCTGTCAACATATTGATCTAAGACTTGTGGTCTTTGGAATTGTACAGAGCAATAAATTTCTGCCGCCAAGCCATTGCGTGTGCTTTGCCTCACTACAGCACCTCCAGCTAACCGGTGTGGTTCTGGGCCAGCGTCACCTGCTCTCGAAGCCCGTGCTCTAATCCACGCTCCCATGCTGGACCTGAGCTCAGTCACAGCCACACTGACGGTGGCCTCTTCCAGCTTGACAGCACCTGGAAGCTACTAACATAGCTGCTCACTGCCAAATTTACACCAGGAGTTGGCCACTGACTGCGGACGCCTGGAGGGACGAGGAACACGGTGTGAATGACCCCTTAGGTGTGTCCACTTCCCCGTGGGGTCTGATGTGTTTGTGGGGCCTGCTTTCATCCTCTCATCTCACCCCCTTGCTCCCCTCACCTGTCCTCCGTCCGTTGCTTCCTCTCCCTCCTCTTCTACTCTCCCCTTTCTCCCCTCCTCCCTCTCTCTTCCATCCTCAACAACTCCATGGTGGACCCCGAACACCGGCAGAGCTCTGTCACGTGACCAAGTCTTCTGTTCCCTGCAAAGCAATGCCCTCTTCACCTGTCCCTCGGCTTCTGGGCTCCTGAGCACGCTCACCCTCCCCCAGGGCGCAGCGAGGCACCGGAACTGAAGGTGACAGGGTAGTCCAGAAGCTCTCCAGCAGAGTGCGGCCCTTGCTGCTCCTTACTGGTGAGAGTGCGGATACCACGCTGGGCTAGAACTGTCACGTCTTTACAAGCTAAGGTCACTAGAGTGCCAGAGGTGGCAGTGCATGCCTGGACTCCCAGCATTCCGGAGGGTAAGTTAGGAGGACCACTGTGAGTCTGAGCCTAGACTGGGCTACATAGTGAGTTGAAGGTAAGTCTGAACTATGAAGTGAGACCTTGTCTCAAATAACGCAAATATAAAAAAAATAAAAAATGCAAAGTCATCATGGACCCAAAACTGGAGTTCTATTCCTCTTGCAACTTTCTTTTTCATTAATATGTATTAACTGTATATATTTAATGAGCCCCGTTCTGAAAATATAGATAACTCACATAAAAATCCACTATGGGCAGATTACATAAGAGAGCAGACCATGAGGAAATAAGAGAAAAGTGTTCATTTTTTACTAGTGACCAAATAACTAAAAATCAAAGCCCCTTAAGATGCAGTCCTGAGGTTCAAACAGAATATACATGCATCCGGTGACACGGTGACTGGAAGACCAGAAGGGCTTGGGCCCCAAGGTGGTCTCTCGGGTTGCAATTCAATCCCGACAGGCAGACGTTCGACTTGTCTTCCTACCTTTGAAAGCCCTGAGGAAGAGTCAAAGATATGGACAAAGACTAGAAATTCTGAGCCGCTGAAGAAAAATAGAACTTTCTCACCTTGTAGTCAAAAATAGTGCAGACTTACTTTGAGGAAATGAGTTTTGATCTTCCCACAGTGTTTGCCCATCTGGTCCCTGGCGGGGGAGTAGAGCAGGTCTCGGGCAGCGACTCGGGCGTACGCCACCCTCCTGTTGTTGCTCAGCATCCAGATGAAGATGTCGGGGACCGTGTGCTGCGGCTGTGTGTGGAGGGAGTGGGGCCAGGTGGGCTGGGGGGGCCGGGCACATCACCTCCAGCACTCACCCCATCTTGAAAGAGTTCCTCGCCTGCGAAACACTGTCTGCGATAACTCCCCTAGGGCCTTGGGCATCGGGGCAATCCAGCAAGCTTCGTGCCACTTCCTCAGAAGAGAAAGCTCCAGATCACACAACCCATGAAAATCCAAAAGGCCACGCTTCATACTGGGCTCGAAGACCACGCATGGCCGAGGCCTCGGCATCTTTGGGGGTCTACTTCTCTCGATTTGGAGAACAAATATTTTCTACAACTTTCCATAGATTTGTTTTTCTACTGCAGTGATGTTTAGCTTCCAAGCACTAGACCTCTTAGAGCCAGGTAACCTTTCCAAAACATTCAAAGGAAAAGACAAAACCAAACACATGCAATGCCCTTCTGGCTTCCCACCTGGCCTCAAAAAAAGCAAGAACAAATCTTCAAGAAACTTGATACATAAAATACAACTGCCATGTATGCTAGATAGGTAGTTATCTGAACCTTGGAAAAAATAAAATGTAAAATTCTGGCCTCTGCTTAGGGAGAGCGCAGAGGCTGGGGCTCAAGCCCTGGCATGCCCTGCCAACCCCGCCCGCAGGGTACACTGAGACTGCGATTGAGTCTGGGCATGGTGGAGCACTATAATCCCAGCACTTTGGGAGGCTGAAAACAGGAGAATCACTGCAAGTCCAATCTATGTAGTGAGACCCTGTCCACCCTGTAGTTCCTGTCCTAAATATAGAAAAAAAAAGACAAAGTAAAAAAAAATAAAGTTCTGCTAATCAAGATAAGAAGTGCAGCCTGGGAAGATAGCTCAGTGGCCTAAGCACCTGCCTGGCAAGCACAAGGACCTGGGTTTGATCCCTGATACCACTTGCCATGCCTGTCCCAGAACTCCAGGTACACTGGGCCACCAAAACTGGGTGTGGTGGTGCACAACTGTAATCCCAGCTTTGGGGAGGCTGAGACAGGAGGCTCACTAGGAGTCTGAGCTGCATAGTAAGACCCTGTGCCAAATAAATAAACAAACAAACAAATGATTTTTTAAAAGATAAGAAGTGCAGAGCTCCGCACCAAGTTTCCCATTACACCGTGATCTGTGAATCAACCTATCAGAACAGAAAGGAGGTGGCCCTTTGGGAAGTAGGAGGTGGCACTCCTGAGCTGGCAGCCGGTGGTCGGCTCTGCTCCCCACCAGCACTCACATACAGCTGGCCCCAGAATTGGGCCTCTACTCAACTCTCTCTGACCAGTAGTGGAGAAGGGGCAACTCTCCTGGCCTGGGCCAGTCAATCACAGGCCTGAGCATCTGAGGCCTGGTATAACCCTTCTGGCTCCTCACTAAAATTCCCATGTTTATTAACTGCCTGTTCCTCTCCTTCATGTGGCTCCAGGGACCAACTAATAGGGGGACGAATTCTAACTTTCAAGAACAACAACAGGGCAAGTTTAAATCTTAAAGCCAGACCTGATCCAAGTTCCCATGATGAGGGCCAGAGAGATAGCTCAGGAGACTGAGCGCCTGCTTAGGCAAGCACGCAGGGACAGGTTCCATCCCCGACACCGCATGCCGCACCAGACCCGCCCTCGCGTGCACTGAGCCAGCCACCGTGTCCAGGTGTGCAGGCCTAGCGAGACCCTGTGACAGGTACATAAAAAAATAAAACCCCACAAATTTCCCATGATGGCAGTCAATATCTTGATTTTTCTTGAGTCAAAAAGGAGCGATGCTTTTTGTTTTGAAGAATAACAAGACTCCATCAAAAGCCATAAAGCCACACATGTTAATTTACACAATCTCTCCTCCCTAAACTAGTGGCATCTGAGCACTCAGCACATGTGGGGAAAACATCCATCCGCTCTTACACCCAGCCCCACCAGCCTTCATGAAGGAGCCGCTGGCCCAATCTCAATAGCTTGCCTTCAGAGTCGCTTACCTCATCAACCAGGAAGCGGATTTTCCCCACAAAGCTTTGGGTTTCCTGGATCATTTCATCAAGAGAGAACTTTTTCTTCTGCTGCTGAATGATCCCGTTGGCTTCCTTAGCCATCGCCTCCTAAAACAAGACAAGGGTCAGTGTAGATCTTTCTAGAAGTCTGAGCCATGAGCACTGCCCAGCTGCTGCAGAGCCTCCCGGTGGGGCAAGCTCACACAGCACCCTGAGTCAGGGTCTACCACTGTGCACACTGCCAGCTTAATATAAATTTCATAGGAATATGGAGTCCGAGAACACCGTGTCTTCTAGGGCAGACAAACGAGTAGCAGAGGCCCAGAGCAGGCAGCAGCTTGCCAAGGGTGTCCAGCTTCCTGGGCTGGGAGGTGAAGCTAGACTCCTGCTGAACTGTCCTGAGCCTTAGTCTGTGGCAAGCAATATTTCAACAGCTTTATTCGTCTTTCTCCATCTTCAATATCCAATGAGGTGGGTACAGTCATTCTCATTTTAAGGCTTAGAACACAAAGTGCTGCAGCCCTCAGTAGAGGGGCTAAGCTGACCCTCAGATGGGCCCAGACCATGGCAACATGGAATGCAGAACAAGGTGGATAAAGAGTTGGGCTCACCAGGACCTGTCCTGGTCATAGAAACAGGAGATGAGCACAGAGGACATCCCCTGGAGGCTGGACACTTTGATCTAGAGAGGAGAGGCAGGCCTGGGCCCTTGTGGAGGTGGCATTGGGAGTTGAGTTCAGTCAGGCCGAGCAGTGCTGGGCATAAGGGGACAGAGCTATGTGGAGGAGGGACATGGCAGAGACCTCAGCCAGAGAGCAGAGAAGAACGAGTGTCAGGGGATACTGGTGATGGGGCACAGCCTCCACCAGGGCTTCTGGAGGGCAGAAAGGAATGTTCCAGAAAGAAGGGTGGATGGAGGAGGAATTGCGGGGTCTGGGTTTCAGCCTCTGGCCTTTGACTCAATGACTGTGACCTATTTTTTAAAATATCACTTAATACTGTGACAGTCACTCAAATGTCTACAATGTCCTAGAGAAATCAAATACTGAATGACCTTTTGTTGCAGAACCTTCACTGGGCGCCCATAAAGTCCCCACTCCACCCCCATTCCCCCACCCGCCGCACACCACAACTGAAACTGGAATTTCCAGGTGACAATCCAGCTTCTGATTTGGTCTGGACGTTCCAGCTACCGCCAGTCAGCAAAGGCAGCTCAGCTGTAGCCTCTGTGCAGCTCTCTGGGACATAGAGGGCCACAGACCACTGTCCCTTGTCAAGTACAACTTCTGGTACCATTTTTAGTAGATAGAAAGCACTGAGGGTTGGGGAGGTTGTAGTTATTTCTTCCAGCTTGTGTAGGGCAGACAGCCCGATGAGTTTGCAGATTCTAACAGAACACAAATATCTAGGAAATGAGCGAGAGAGCAAGAGAGCCAGCCGTCTGCCCCAACAGGAAGCAGCAGTCTAGCTCTTCCCTGTAAACCTTCGATAAATTTCCATCCCAGCCCACACCAACAGTGTCTTCTCCCGTCTCTACGGTGTATAAATCTGTGTCCTTTAAACCTCGTCCTTATCTGGCCCGTGACCTATGCTTCATCCACAGGCTTCTTTTTAAAGCCCCTGTTTTAGCCCCATTCAGAGTATAAATAGATTGTCACATACCAGCTCCTGAGAATAGAGGGTAAGTCGCTTCTTATCTAAAGTGGTTTGGTTCAGTGTCTTGGGCTTTTTTTCAGCTTCAGAGATAAAGGAACTGAAAGAGAAGAATCATAATTCTCACACTGCTTGGTGAGACTCCATTGATATGATCCCAGAGATTTGCAAGCGCATCTTCCACAGTCCGACAGAAAGCCGGTGGGACAGCAGACAGCATGAACGAGGCGCTACCTTCTCATGAAACGGGAACTGGACATGGACCCAGACACACTTTAGCTTTGGAAAATGAATGTGTAATGGTTCCTTTCATGATATGTCCATTGCGGTGATGATCAAAGTGATTCTACCACACCCAGAATAAAACAATTGTCCTTTGCCTTACAAATTCACAGCACACCACAAATGTCCTGGACAGTTATATGTAAGGCAAATATTTTTAGGTTTATCATAGTGATCCTCCTGTCTCAGCCTCCTACCACTGGGGTTACAGGTGTGCACCATCATGCCCAGTCCCTCTCTCTCTCTCTCTCTCTCTCTCTCTCTCTATATATATATATATATATATATATATATATATATATATATGTCTCCTATATATGTGATGTATTTTGTACAGTCTTACTACAGAAATTGTAGATTGGACTAGCAGTGATCCTTCCGTTTTCAGTCTCCCAAACCCTGAGGTTACAGGCACTCACCACCACACCCAGTCTAAAATAAATATTTTTGACTCAATACTGAAATGTGTCCCAATCTTCCTGAGTAATGCCATTTTTTGATAGTGAAGTTAAAAACATGTTCAGTGGGCAAGTAGAAAGGTTATAAACGAAATTCAAGAAGAAATGTGAGTGGCAAAAAATAAATAAATAAAATTTGAAAAAAATAAGATACTGCCCGCACTAGTGATCATTTAAGTGCAAAATAAAATCAATGCTATTTTATCTAAAAAATGAACCATCACAGAAGGTGTGGGAAGAAATAAAGACCCAGCTCTTGGTACCTTTGCTTCTCCCTCACTTTTTCCGTCAAGGCGAAGCAATTCATATTAGCCGAAGTGTGCTCCATTCCTTTCCCAATCCCAACCTTCAGAGGGGAAATCTAGACATCTAGGACTTTTATATGTGTGCACATTTGCAAATACACATTCTCATAGACACACAAAAGCACTCCACTTCCTCCCAAGTGGCACTGCTCCTCTTGCTCAGCGGGTTTCCGGTTCTCTTAACGATCTAGCTCGGGCACTTCTGACAACACACGCCAAAACGTCCTCTGCTCAGTTGCACACATTTATCTAGGTCCTCATGATACGGCAGTGATCCTACTTATTTTGCTACTCTAAAAAGTGCCTCAGTAAATACCATAGTGTAAATATATTCTTCTCAAATTGTTCAGGTTTGGGAAGGGTAAGAATTGGGCTGTAATTTTTGATCGAATTATATGAGCATTAGATGTTAAAGGTGCTACCAGGTAGGCATAACTTACTTGCTTCTATCATGAAGAAGAAAAGGCCAAGAGGTGCTGCTGCTCCCTTAAATGCACCAAAGAGCGAGGGAGGAAGTAGCTATCAGCCCTGAGCTGGTAGGCGCTGTACTGTGCCTCCTGCTACACCTTCACAATGAGGACCCAATTTACACTGATACAACCTGAAGTGCTGAAAAACATTTTGTTCCTTTTTTTCTCTACAATAAAATCAGCTGAGCCCTTCAGAGATTAGGAAGCAGAGAATACCAAACAGGATAATGAGGCTTATCAACTGCCTGTCTGCTGGCACTGCCTTTCACCAAATTAATCATTCAGGCCACTTTCATTCAGGCAAATTCTCATTTTTGCTCAGCTCTTGAGGTAATTAAGCTAAGAGTCAGTCCAAGCTGCTTTCACGTGGGACAGGTATCCTGTAAGATGGTCCCCAGGGAGCCTCACCTTCTATAATTCATGTCACTGTGTGATTCCCTCCCTCTGCATGTGACCTGCTCCTACTAGAATGCCTGAAAAGTGATGCAGAGACACTTTCAGTTGAAGTCCTGGTCACTTCCACCTTTCAGGCAGTCCTTTCTGACTCTTCTTTCCTGCTTATACTGAGGAAGAAAGCTGCCACCCTGTGAGACAGCGTGGAGCTCGTGCCCCCTGTGCTGTGGCTTATGAAGGACTGAATTGTGCAAATAGCCATGGGAATGACCTTGAAAGCGACTCCCTCCCAGCCAGGCCGGGAGACGTCTTCAACCCAAGTCAATGCTTTTGCATTTGAACCCAGGAAGAGTCCTGACAAGGGGGCCCCTCTGAGTCCCTCCTGGGTTCCTGACACATAGAAACCATGAGATAATAAATATTGTGTCCATTCCTGAGTGCTGGGGCTGTTACTCATACACAACTATACAGTCTGTTATGGTTTGTATCTAGATGTCCCCCCAAAGCCTCATACGGTGTTAGATGAGTTATTTTTTCAGGGCTATTTCAGAGGTGGCTGAATCTAGAGGTTGTGATTGAGTCGTGGCTCAATGCTAGCATTCCGGGTGCTGGGATCAAGGGGGGTGACTCCTGGATCAGGCACTGATTGGACTGGCAGCTCCCTAATTCGGGCAGACTGGGTGCAATGTAAGGGCAGAAAGAGGCATGTCTCGCACCTCCCTCGCTGGCTTTTGGGTCTACCACTGGCATAAACTGCTGCCCACCCCCCACCCCCCACCCCCGTCATCCTCCCTGCCTTGCAGTCAGTTGATTATGGACTGAAACCTTTACAAACTGAGAGCTAAACAGATCTTTCCCCCATCCGCTATTTTTTCTCAGCAACAAGAAAAGTAACTAACATGTCACATTTTTTAATATTTTATAACAGTGCCTGGCACCTATCAATATGCTATATAGAAAATTCAATTAAGTCATAGACAACACTGCTTATCCATCTAATTGTCAAATAGTTGCTGACTATCTAACAAACACAAAGCATCGCACTGAGCACTAACTCTACAGGAATTCTACTCATTTCATATGGAAACTCTGCACTCCGTTTGCCAATCTTTAGCTCTCCTTTTTAGTTTATGTGGTAGCAGCTCAAGAGTCCAGAATCAGAAGTTACCCACAAGTGCCAGCTAGGTCACTACAAACATCAAGGAGGACACAAGGCTACACCGTGCCAATCGGAATGCCTGTGGAACAGGCTGCTTCCTTGAGATGATCAAGGCTGAGTCTGGTGAGCCCAGCTCTGATCTGCCGTCACCTGCTCTTACTGACGAAGTCACCCAGCACGGCCTTCATTCTCTCCTCTGGTGCCTCCTCAGAAATCTTGACGAGTTCTCTCACTTCTTCTATTCCTTCTTCCTGCAAGCGGACCACAGGCAGGGAGAGATGGGCAGTGGGGGTTAGAGCAGGAATGGAGGCATGGAGCGAACACCCCAGCAGACATGGCTGGGGAGATTTTTGTTAGTGTTGTTTCAGAAACGAAAGCAGAGTTCTTGTTGTGCTTGAGCTGGAAGTGTCGCTCCGTCCTAACTTTGTACCTTCTTTTTCTCAGTTAAAACTGTCCCAGAGGACGTCCTCATCTCCTTTGCTCACGCTCATCGTTCCTGCCACAGATTAGCTCTCTGACTGGGAGCTATTTTCTTAGTCTACCCTGTGGGGGGAACCTAGTCTCACAAGAAATCTAGGATTAAATTAGATATAATTATCAGAAAAGCAAAAGTTATACTCAAGTCAGTTTTTTGAACAGTGATTGTAGCCTAACTAGCATCTCAAGAAACGCAGAGCAATGAACAAAGCCCAAGGACAGCTGTGGTCTGTTACTGAGAATCTTGGAAAGCTGGGACTC
The DNA here is from genome assembly GCA_004027025.1 of Myocastor coypus. Taxonomy (NCBI): domain Eukaryota; kingdom Metazoa; phylum Chordata; class Mammalia; order Rodentia; family Myocastoridae; genus Myocastor; species Myocastor coypus. Next base: position 14,529 of record PVJA010017186.1, on the reverse strand, counting down.
CAGGTGACAAATAGTAGCTTCGCCCGCTGGCTCCCTGTTTGTTGTCTCCTCCCCTGCTTGGAATGTTAACAGTTAACACTTGTGTGAACCTAGTAATGGGGAAAAGTTGGACAGACACTGTGGTCACGTTTGTGACTATGCACACGGTCCTCCTTGGCATGCACGAGATCAGGCTCACTAGCCTGAAATAAAACTGAGCTGCATTTGGGGTTCTTTGCTCACTGAGGGACAAGTCTCAGTGAGTCCTCTGAGCTGCCTTCATCGGGTCTTCTCATCATTTCTTTCAGCACTGACTCCTAACATACAACAAGTAGTACATCCACGTTGCATCATCTCTGAAATTAAAAGCTATGCACTCGCCTGATGATATGAATTTTGGCCTGGGGATGGTAGGCGGTCTATGGCAGTGACTACACACTTACAGACTTCATAATTTCCTTGGGCCTTAAGTTCTAGGATCCTTTTCAGCAGCCCCCAAGGCCACTGCACATACCACCACTGCCTTGCTAGAATTCACAAAGCTCTTCTCCATCACATGCCAGAGCCTGGTGCCGGGTTCACATGTTTCTCTCTCTCTCCCTTCATGGGAAAAACAGGTGACTTCATAGAGTATGAAAGATCTGGAAACTACAGTCACATGTTCTGGTTCAAATCCAGGTTCTAAGATGGCTGACATTGACAAAAGTTCTGCAAACCACAGTACATGGTTCCAGAGTAAACCCTGAGGAGACCTGACTGACCTTGTCAGATACAAAAGTTACATTTTTTTTTTTTTTGGTAATATAGATTTTGCTTTATCTTGTTCTTAACCATCCCGCAGAAAAGTCTAACCATAAGGTATAAAAAGGAAAGCCATATTAATACGCTGAGTTGTAACAGGCTTAAGTCAACAGCCCCCAATAACGCCAGATATGCTGATAATCCACTACTATTACGGGCCATTGGACTCTATTTTTTTTTTTTTTGTCTTTTTTGAGACAGGGTCTTGCTATGCAATTGAGGCTGGTCCTGAGCTCACTTTTGTAGCCCAGGCTGGTCTCGAACTTGCACCAATCCTCCTGCCTCAGCCTCTCAAGTGCTGGGATTACAGGCGTGCACCACCACGCCTGGCTCATTGAACTCTATTTACAGCTACTTTCTGTTTGTGCAATGAAAAGAAAGATCTGTACTAACGAGGTTTAGACAAGAAATCACGTCTGCATCTTGGACTGCAAACAACTTTGAAGACAACATTGTGCAATGTATTAACTATTGAGAAGAAGAAGAGGAAGGAGGAGGAGGAGGGGGGAAGAGGGAGAGCAGGAGGAGGAGGGGAAGGAGAGCCCGGGTTGTACTGTTTACCCCTTTTGCCTGGTGTCCTCATCTATAATATAAGGTAAGGATAACCCACCAGCAATACAGAACAGAATGTAAACTGCATTAGGTCAGCCATGACTGACTGAGCTGGGAATTAGGGGTGTTCACACTTCTGTGGTCTCCAAAAAAATTCTGATTCCTTTTGTTAAAACTCAGAAATAACGTCTCCATTCTGTGTGAAGGAGAATCGAGCCCCAGAGACAACCTGTGGGCTCCGTGTGGCGTGCTCTGTGGGCTCCAGGTCTCTCAGGTGCTCCCTGAGTCTGGATCCAGGATGCCCAGAATCCCATAGCCGGAGATAACACGGCGCTCTAGCAATGCGATGACTGAGCGCGGGGAAGGAGCGACACCTTCCTTCCCTGGGACAGGCTTGGGTGGAATGCGAGGGACAAGACGGGTCCTTAGCGAGGCGAGCGGGCAGGGAGCAGAGGACGCTCCTCCTGAGACATGCGGGGTGGGAAGAAAGAGGAGAGAGTAGGAGGAAAGGAGCGGCGGACGTTAGGGTTTAGAGATTTTGTCGGTGTTTGCAGGTTCCTTGGTGATTAAGATGCCAGCCTGTTGCTAGCGCCTAACAGTGCAAACCAGAGAGGGAATCTGAATTCAGAGTTCGACTTAAAGTCTAGGGATTTTTCAGAATGTATTCTCATTCCCGCAGGTCCACACGACAGGAGACACACATTCCCAAGACAGCAGCCTCGACTCAGTGGTGCAGACACTGAGGCAGGAGCCCTCGGCTGGGCAGGAAGAACGCTGCCTTGTGCCCCCAATTCCCAGGCCAGCTCCAGTCAGAGCTGCTTACCAAGAGGTCTGCCATTTTCTCCAGCACGTTGGACCAGTGCAGCCTGAAGGTCTGGTCTCCCCAGGAGCTGGTGAAGGAGACGCAGGGCTTCTTGGCCTCCAGGGGCAGGTAGTTGTAATTCCTGTGAAATCATAGTGGGTCCGAAGTTAGTCGTTGGCCGTCGGTGTTTTTCCCGGCAACTCCAGCAATTGGTTCCTGCGGTGTACGCTGTGATGGGGAAACCAGGCGAGTGGAAACAAAGCTATCCAAGTATTAGCGCCACCCTGAGGCAGAACGGAGACAGGAGCACTAAGCCGCGCAATCGGGAGGTACTAACTGCCTCCATCAGACCTGGGAGAGGCTCAGAAATGATCACCAGGAGACGGGCTTTACCAGGCAAGACTCTGTCCAAGAGGTGTTGGAATGCGAGCAGGAAAAAGGGAGGAAAATGAACTTGCTAATGTAGCACCCATAATCCGGACACATGTGAAGGTCAACTGAAATAACAGATATCCATGCACCTTGTAAAATGAAATTGTTACGGAGAGGTGAGACTATCGTTAATGAGGGCGGAGGCTAGTGCGCCAGACCGGATTTCCGTATTCTGCGACCTCGTATCCGCCCATGCACCCAACCAGCCAGCGCTAGATGTTGGTACTAATCATGCGTGTGACCTGCTTGCTAAGATGAGCCAAAAGGGACAGCAAAGTGGCTTCAAGGAAAAGACACGGAGCCACAGCGAACGTCTGAGGGTGCCAGCAGGACAAGCTTACATGCTGATGAGAAGAGACAGCTAGCAGGGTAAGAGCGAAGACAGAAAGGCAGGAATCGGTCTGTAGAGCTGGTCCCCAAGGAGGACACAGGCGGCACAGAAACAGGTAAGCTGGAAGAAAAGGGTCGAGATCCCCTCCCTAGGAGGGTCGTTTTCTTGGCTAGCTTTTCCCCAAAGCCCTTGCAGTCTCTTCCTAGGACCTGGGACTATGTGGAAAGAAGCGCTTGGAAGGAGAGTGGTGGCAGCGGGGATAGGTGCTGTAATATGTGGACAGCGTGGACCGCGGGGAACAATACCCTGCGGTGGTGAGGTGGGGAGGGAGGGAGAGAGGGACAGAGGCCAGGCTTTGCTTGCACTCCCAAAAGACAAGCTAAGCGTGGCAGAGGGGGAGGCTGTTCTCTGCAGCTCTCCAGCCCACATTGCTTCTGAGGCAGACAATAGAATTAGCCAAGGCACCCCCGCCCCCAGCCTGTTCTGCAGAAAATAAAGCAGCAGATGTCCGTTCGGCAGAGAATCCAAGTAAGTCCTTGGCAGGAACTGCGGCTCCCATTACAGCAGGGGAGAAGCCGCTGACACGGGTTAGAAACCAAACTGTTCTTTTTATTTTATCTCTCTTTACATTTCCGCAGTGAGCATCCGGCAGCTAAATCTGTTTCTGTCCACTACTGTACTCCACCCCACGCTTTCTTTGGTGGGGACCCTTTCGTGCTCATGTGGCTCAGGCCTTGGTCTCTGGTTCTCAGAGCTGGCTCCTTGAGGGCCGGGAGGGTGTAGCTTCTTAGACAAGCTCCAGCTCAGATGGGAGGCCGCAGATGGGAGGGCGCCTCTTGCCAGTGGAGGTGAAGACTGCCAGGTGGCGTGGCTGCCCTGACACAGGACCACCCTTGCGACTTGGGGCAGTGATGGGCCCAGATCCGGAAGACGCACGAGGACCTGCCCTAGGCTGGCTGCCGCTCTACTCCTGAGCTCTGAGCCAGGGCATATGCTTGATGTGAATACACATGCTTGGTAAATCTAGGAAGCCCAGGACATATAGATGGTAGTATTTTACTGACAAATAAATTGTGTGTGTGCGCACACGTGTGTGTGCACATGCGTGTGTGCGCACGCGTGTGTGTGCACGTGCGTGTGTGCATGCACATGCATGTGTCTATTCAAATACGAGCTCTTACACTGCACCTGCCGCTTCCATTGCTTGCCGTAACAAGGAGTGTCAATGCAGTGACTGAGAATCATAAAGAAAGCACATCCAACAGAGCTAAACACGCCAGCACGACCTATTCTGGCCTCCTTGAGCCGGCCAGGCTGCACTTCCACAGGCTCCAACCAGGCCACCTCGAGACTGCTCAGCTCCCCCTAACCCCTCCACACCACAGCCCCTGACATCCCACCGGCCGTCCATAATGGGCCGGTCCCACAAGGCAGGATGACTTGGACGCAAAGTGCCCGAGCCGTCTCGGGATGTCCCCCGGGTATGCAGCTCCTGTCACAGAAATCATCCACTGATGCCTGCAGTCTTAAGGAGGGAGTAAAGGATGGGAGTTAGAAAGGAGGTGTGTGGCTGCCAGGGTGTCAAGGAGATCCCCCAACACACATGGGGCGCGTCGGGGAGGGATGATGGGATCCTTGAGAGAGGCAGAGTGCAGAACAGGTAAGGAACAATCAAAAGCCACCTAAGGCTATTTTACCCTACTGCAGCCTACTTCGTCCCAAACTCCCATCCATCTCTCACCCTTCAGGATGTCAGCTTTCTATGGCTTTCCTCAGCTCTTACCTCTCCCTCAACTTTACCTTACTGACGCTTCACCTTCTCTGTGCTCCCGTGGTGCCCTCTGTGAACCCAGTTAGGGATGCTTTAAATCACTCAGAAGTATTTACAAATCCCTACTGCCTGCCAGACATGAGCAGATGAAAAGAAAGTAACCATCCTTGCCCTCAAGATGCTCACAGCCTTCTAGGGAAGACCGGTGGGCGAATGGCCTTAAGCTGCTGTGCTTAGTTCCTGTGGAGAGCAACTGGAGAAGCGCAAACCAGACTTGTGGTTTACTCTTGAAGGGGCAGGGGAACAGCAGCTGAGGGGGAAGCTCGTGGAAAGGCAGACGCAGGGGTTGCAAAGGCACACAAGTGGCAAAGAGCAGGGTATGTTTGGGAATGGCCAGGAGCGCTGCGTGGCCAGAGCCAAGGTGCCTCTGGGAAGTCACCGGAGATGGTGGAAGATGTGTCGAGCACTTGACTGACTCCACGGCTCTGACCCCTGGAAGAAGCCCCGAAATCCACAGGGAGCCCACGAGTGGGCTGAAACGGTGTCATTGGTGTGGCTTATCTGAGGAATGTTTTGAAGAAGAACCAAGCCAGGTAGGAAAGAGGCTCTGAACATACTGTAGGTCGAAGATGCCGATGGCTAGAACTACAGAACTGGCAGTACGTGTGAGAAATACCGAAGACCTAGAATTGGTCGCTCTTTAAGCTTGATTGCATGGAGACAAGAAGGAAAAAGGAAGCCCCTGACCACCTTCTAGTTGCAGGAAAGAGGATCCTGAGAATGGCGGGATCAGCCTGTGAGACCAGGCAGGTGGGGAAGATCGGAAAGCGGGGACGCTGCCGTGAAGATGGTGAGGCTGGTGAACAACGCGTGACATGCTCCAGTGCAGGCGCTGTGATCTGCGGTTCAGGAAATAGATTTGGGGAGCTCAGGTTCTCAAGGGCAGTCAGGAGTCCCCGGGTCCATCCCTAGTGAGGGTCTCTAAGGCACTGGTGAGCACAGCGGGTAATATCTGTGGACTCCAGTTTTCTTACATGTAAAGTGAGTGGAGCCAGATGCTGCCATCAGATACACTGAGACCAGAGACCCTTTGGCTTCTAGCAAAAGAGTTAGCAATGGAACACTCACACTATATGTGTTTTTTTTTTCTTTTCAAATTATCGATTGGTGCTTGACACAACTTTCTTTTAAAATAACTCTGTAATTCACTTTCCTTTTTAGGTTGAAATTTTAAATTTACCTGAGTTAAAGGAGCTCTCTGAAGGTGGCTTAAAGGTGGCCCAGCTGTTTTCTGAAGTGGCCTTTCTGGTGTCTGTTAGAGTTCTTTGAGTTATTTTATTTGCAAATTGCTAGGGTAAAAATGAGATTTAAAACTATGCCTCAATAGCTCACCAGCTCTTTAAGGAGGAGACAGAACTTGAGTGACTACAGTGACTGTTCATGGTGCTGGGATGGGAATTTTCTGTTTGCACCTGCCTACTTTGTTGTACCTCCGAGTCATAGAATAAAAGGGGCTTCTGATACAGCAGCGGTGGTCTCACTCTTCTTCCCTTAAATGACTGACCTGAATGCGCCACCTGGGGAGCCGGGACCCTGCTGAGGATTTAGGAGAGTGGCAGAGACTGTACATCCCCTGCTTGTAGTTTGGTGCCGTAACTGGCAGAAATGCACGTTTCTCACTCTACAGAAGAATTGAATCCCACAGTCCCAGGAATCGCACCAGACCCTCCCACCAGAAACTGTAGCTGTTCTCCCCTGCTGTGCATCCTACCTGTTCCCTTCTGTCACCAGAGGCTTCTCGGGGTGGGTGGTGGACATGGAGATGGCCACTTCGTGAGCTGTGTCCCCTTCTCTCTCATGCAGCAACGGCAGGGCGTCTTGCTCAGCTGCCTCTGCCGATTTCTTCTTCTTCCCATGATGGGACCCCCCGTCGATCAGGTTCCCAAAATTACCTGCAGAGGCCGCAGCAAGGAGAGAGAGGCTTGGCGTCAACACGTGCAGCTAATGAGCTCGTCACAAGGGGTGCGAGCCAACGTGCTCGCGTGGGCAGGAAGCCGGTCTCAGAGGAGGGTGAGAAGAACAAACGGTGACCGCGACAGGAGATGGGCAGGACAGAGAGCCATCCTGCCTGCCCATCCCTTATTTTTTCTTTTGTAAAACCTACACAAATTAAAGCTCAGGAAACACAGGCAGGTAGAAAAAAATGAGTCACTAGAAGTTATCAACATGTTTAGGGCTGGCCAAATAACTCAGTGGATTACAACACCTATGGGGTTTAATCCCCGCACCTGCCACACCAGCCCTGCCACCAGAGCATGGTGGCGCATGCCTGTAATCCCAACTCTTGGGAGGCTGTGAACAGGTGGATCGCTACAAGTCCAATCTGGTAGCAAGACTGCGAACACCCTGTAGACCCTTCCTAAAAACACAAAACGAAAACCCCCAGCATGTTTAGCGTCTCAGTGTGTAGCCTTGCAACTTCTGCATAGAGCTCTTGGTAATGGATCAGTGTAGACTTGCTATTTCAAACCTGGTTAGTGTTATGATTGGAATCCAAAAACGTCTCCCAGAGACCTCCTGTGTTTGGAGCATGACCGGACAATGGACGCACTATGCTGGCCAACAGATTAATCCCTAAATGAACTGGAATGTGCTGGCAGGGCCTGGTGCAACGAGGCTACTGGGGGCCTGCAAAAACGCGCTCCTGTCCTGGGCTCGACCTCCCCTCTGCTTCCTGGCTGCCGCACGAGAAGCAGGCCCTTCCAGCCTTCCATCACACATGCCCGTCTTGGCGCCAGCCAGCTTGGGGCAACTCCCCTGGAAACGCTGAGCCAAGTATACCTGTCCTTTAAGTGGCAGGTGGCAGGCTTGGGAGGGTTCCTCCTGCGCCCTTCCCCACCTCCGAGTCAGCTCTCTGCACTTCTGTGGTACATGCTCTTAGTGCCCCACAGAGATCCCTGTACAAGGAAGGGGTCCCCAGTGCCCAGCTACTAGGACAGCTGTGGCAGGCTTCCCTGGAGAACCGGCTTCTGCTGATGGAGACCACCTGTCCCTGGGAGATTTTTAGGGCTCCCTGCCCATGCCTGAAGCCACTCTCCGGGGATCCAAACAGTTGGCCCCCTTGCCTCGAGATGGAGCCAGTTCTGCAGGGCATGTCGTGCCCCTGAGCTCCCTCGGGATCAGACTGTAGCAGTCTCCTGCCCTGGGAAGCCTGCCTTCTGCCCCCCTCCCTACCACACTCTTCTCCTGAGAGCTTGCCACCAAAATGTCACTCATACAAGAACCTGGGGCCAGAGATCTCTGGAACCTTCGCCTAAGCAGGTCCCTGACACCACCTGCGTACTTCTACTCTTCTTCTGACACCAATTTCAGACCATTTACTCAAATGTCTCTGGAGGTCTTGAGGATGGAAACGGTCTCTTGAAGTTTTACGCCTCCACTGCCCACCACTGGGCGTGGCACAGAGTTCTCCCATGGCCTGCGTGGGCTGCATGTGCGCAGCCGTGTTCCTCGCTAGCATCACTCCAGCTCTGTCTCTCCTTCCTTTCTCCACTATTTCCACTTCAACAGACCTGAGGGCGGCATCATGGCACTGCACAAGGAGGAGGAGACTTGCTCTAGTCTCCTCTCTAGCATCCTCCCGCTGCGTAAATGGCACGGCTCTCCATTTCTCTGAACAGCCTCTCTGGATCATTCTCTGATGCTGCTGCCACCCTCAATTTATGGGAAATCAATCATGAAGCCACAGCATGAAAGCAGAGAAGGAGAACAGGTCGGGGGAGCCAAGATTTGAGAGTTTTAATAGAGTGACACGGGTGAGACTTATGCTGACTGGAAAGGGAGTGACTCTTGGAGGGACGAGGAGCTTTGAGGTCTCCTGGGGACACAGATGGACATGGAGAGGCAAGGACACAGATGAACTGAGGGCTGATGTCTCCATCAGAGATACCACGTGGAAGGGGATGGAAGGTACGGAGGTTAACACTGGAGAACGGAACCTCGGGGAGCCGGTGTTGACAGGAGGGACGAGCTTGGGTGCTGACCCCCTCCTCCCTCCTCGTACAGGCCAAAGCCATGCCTTCCTCTCTATGCCAAGTTCTTCCCTGGACAGACTCCCGCTGAGCCCTATGGCACGAGGCTCCTTCCTCTGCTCCAGCCCTGAGAGGCCTGGTGCCAGATCTCAGATCTCTTTAGCTATGCACCAAGGCTCTCTCCTCAAAGACAGCCTCCCAGTCCCTCTGCCTCCCCTTTAATATAGCATCCCCCAAGTAACCGCACCTGCGCACATGCACACCCAGGCATGGGATTCTTCATGAGGCTTCCCAATGAAGCCTCAGCAGGGTGTGATCCCGCCTCTACTTCCTTCTGCCCTATTACAGAAAAGCTACCTAAAGGTGAACCCGGACCTTCTCTGATGGCATGCTCTTTCTCAGAATAGTTTTGCCAGCTGCTCAACAGGCTATGAAGTGTGGTATTGGATGTGTGGTGTTCTGCATATGTTAACTAAGTAAAACTTACAAGTGGGTGAGGAGTTCTTATGATGTCTTTTTGATAGCTGAAAAATGAAGACCTAGGGACTTAAATGAGCCCAGAGTAAAGAAATCAGAAGGAGCAACCTAAAGATGTCTCAGTCCAAGATTATATGTCCCATCCTTTGTCTTGGCTACTTTGTCCTTGTTGCCGGGACAAAATACGCAACACCAAAATTAAGAAAGGAAATGTGCATTTAGCTCACGGTCAGCAGAGGTCTCAGTCCATACTCGGCTGGCCCCAAGGCCGAGTGGCACATGGCAGAGAGCAGCCACTCATGGTGGTGGAAAACAGCAAAGAGAAAAGGGCGGCGCAGCTAGCAAGCCCCGCTCCCTCCCTTACATTATATGCACATTGCCCAGCCCAGGGCAGGTGTAGCTCTCACACTCAAAATTCCTACGTGAGATCATAAGTTATTAATCACCAACTCCAGAAGCCACCACAACATCTGCATGAAGCTTTTGGGGGACAACTAGACCTCAACCATAGTATCCTTTTAAAGAGCAAAGAGGAAGCTATTCCTCCTGTAAGGATACTAAGGGAGATAAGGAATCATTCGTTTCCTTCCAAGATGAAGGTACGAACCACTACCAGAGTGTTGTCAGTTCAGGGCACTAATGACTTTCGTCAGGAAATAGGCCCCAAGCCCTGGGCAGGTCTGCACTCACCAATAGAAACTTCAAAGCTGATGGGTTTATCTCCAATCTTTCGATCAATCATGGTAGCTTCAAAAAATGCTCCGAAGAGTAAAAATTCCTCGTACTTTTCTGGTATAATCTAAGAAAGAAAAAAAGTCACTGCACAGCATCAGGGGTCTTTTTCTCACTCGGAAGCTAAATTAATCCTTCTGACGTGTCCATACCCACTTGAGACATTTGAGCCTTTTCTACTCTGAAATTCGATTTCTCTGCACTAATCAGACTGGCTAGAATCATAGCCACCACGCTGCAAATCCAGCCTCAGCTGGCACCTAGAATGAGACAAATGTGAGCTTCTGAGCTGCTGTGTCACAGCCGACCTTTCAAGTCAAAGGGTGGGATGGGTGTGAGGATCACTCCTAAATGCTGTGGAGAAATTGCACACTTGTGGTGATTCTCCACGGATCAGGCCTTTGGGAAATAAGAAGTCAAAGATGAGTTGCCAAGAGTCACAGGACTAAACCCTTACATTTGAGCATAATGTTCTGGTTTAGAGAGGGCACTCACATACACTATATGAGGAGTTTCTCCTAATAACTTTGAAAGGTCCAAAGCTGGACCCTTCCCATTTTACATAGAAAAAGAAATGATACTACTACCTTAGTGTCATTATAGAAGGAATAGGTTCTTTTATAAGAAGACCGAGCCTTGAGGGTACATTTTCCAAGTCTTTTGATCACAGATTCCTATACCCTTTGAGCTCTAACATGCGTTAACCCAGTGCCTTGGATCCAAAGTCAAACTTCAGTTCAGAGAAAAATAAGAAGTCAGAGATGGAAGGATGGGAGGATTAGGTGCACATGTACACTCTGACCCCTCAGGCACATCCAGGCTGGGCTGAGTACACCATGGTTGCCAGTGGGGTCTGCAGGAGACCCTACCTGGTCTCAGAATCATGAGGGCCATAGCGTTCACCTACTCCTTTTACCTGAACAAACTCAAGCTCGCAAAACAAAACAAAACAAAAAACACAGCTGGATGTGGTGGCACACACCTGTAATCGCAGCACTTGGGAGGCTGAGGCAGGAGGATCTATGTGAGTTCAAGACCAGCCTGGGCTACAAAAGGGAGCTCAAGGCCAACCTGAACTGCATAGCGAGACCCTGTCTCAAAAGATTAAAAAAAAAAAAAAAAAACAGCTAACAATAGAGACAGGACTTGATCTATGAGTCCTGTCCCTTGGCAGATATCCCAAAGGGACTACAGTCCATAAACTGCAGAAACGCTACATGTCGTGTTTACTGTGGCATAACTCACAAAAAGCAATGTGTAGAATCAGCCCCAGTGCCTGGTGACTGAACAATGGGTAAAGGAGCCATGGCACACGTACCCACGGAGAGTTACTCGGCCACAAAGAAGAAGGAGGTCGTATCCTTTGCAGAGATATGGGTGGAAATGATCGCATAGAAGGAAATAGAGCAGCCTTAGAAAGAGAAGAACTTCACATCTTCCTTCATATGTAAAATCAAACTTGGGACCTTGTGCTTGCCGGACAGGCACTTAGACCGCCAAGCTATCTCCCCAGCCCATATAACGTACTTTATCAGATGCTTTATCTCCGTTACCCAGCCCTGTCCATCTCTCAACCCCTTTCCTCTGTCTGATCGTCTTTCTTTTACTTTTATGTCATCTTTCTTTCCCTAGATTTTATATGTGAAGAAAGATAATGAAGCTCTTCTCTATTCCCCAAGTCCTCACTCACAGAAAACTCAAGCACTTGTTACTTCAAATATTAAGTTTTGGGATAAGCTATGTAGTAGAAGATAACTGATAAATCCAACGGGAAACTGGCCACAAAGTAGCCAAGATAGGCAGAGAGGGGATGGGACGAATTCTAATGGCGTTTTGACTTCCCCTTTCTGCTGCCTTCTACACAATAGCAAAGCAGCCCCCAGCCTTGCCAAGGAGGCCCTGTCACGTGTTGCCTAAGACCCCAACTGTCCTTCCTTTCTGCTAGAGTTTCCTTCTTCAGGAACTGCCCACAAATTATCTTAAAGTATTGACTTGGATTAAGAAAATCTTTTTCTAGCTTCTTTCTTCTTAGAAAAGCAAACCCTGTTTAGAAAGTGTCCAGCCTCCATCCACAGCACTAGGTTACAGTGTTCTCTGCATGTGAGATCTTGTAGGAGGGGCAAAGTGGGGCAGAGCAGGAGACCAGCTGGGACGTAAGAGCTAGAGAGGCCGATTCCCCGGCCCCAGGCCTGGGAAGGAGTCCCAACCCCAGGGAATGACAGTCCCTGAATCTTCCTCCCTGGCTCTCAGCTTGGCTCCTTCTGCTTCTGGGAGCGTTTCCCAGGTTCACAGCCTGGCAGTGAGGGATATTCTGCCAGCACCGTCCATTTCCAGGGAACCTAGGAAGGCTGCAGCGCTGGAGCGGTGGGGGAGGGGAGGGGGTCACCTTAGGCACCGAAGTGTCACTTGCTCTCATTGTTGTCATCTTAAGAAATTGTGGGGGAGGAATCAGGGTTCAAGCCTGGAAAGTCTAGGGTTAGTCCTACTCGTGGCTCTAGCCCTAACCCTTCTTACAATTCCACATCCGCAAAATTGGACCAGAAGAGTGGCTCTAAGTGAAGGTGGCCCCAGGGGCTAATGAGAGAGCCCCCGAAACTTGGTCTGCAGAACTTCTGAGGCACTTGTCAGCCATGGGCCTCTGGGTTATGCTCATCACCAGGGGCAGCTACTCAGAGAATTCCTCCGCGTGGCCTGTGTGTGACTTCAGGATTTCAGCAACTTTCCCCAGCTCCTCTCTCTGGACTCACCTGCAGGGAAAGATCCTCTGGAAATGTGTGTGGTTGTCACTTTGTCGTGGTTTCTGTCAGCATTGTTTTTGTGAGATTGTGTGCATGTGTGTGTGTGTGTATGTGTCTGTCTGTCTGTCTTTTTGCATGTGTTAAAAGCACGTACCAATATCGGAAACATGACTTCGTGCTTTACCAGAAATTGCAGGTACCTTAATGGCTACCCAAGATGGTTTCCCCTATCCCTCCGGCAGCCAGGAGAACAGGCTTCTCTAGGCCTCACGTCCGAGTCCGTCTCCGCCGTCCTCCTCTTCCTCCCTCCTACATGATCTCCCACCCACAGAGCACTGGAACCTAAGGAAGCTACACACAATGAAGTCGCAAGCACAGCTTAGTCTATGATCCCACCACTCCCTCTCACCAATGCCCCAGAGCACTTTCTGTCGCTTTTCTTGGGCTCCTATGGAATCTGTGTTTGGGTCAGGGGTGACAGCGAAGGAAGAAGAGACCCTCGCGAGCAGCTGGCTGCGCGCGCACAGGAGTCGGGGTGGGGGGGATATACTCCCTCATTCCGGGTTAGGACACAAGATGACAGGCCAGCGCCTTAGAGGCCTGGCCGGGCACTGTCTCTGCCCTGGCCTCACCTTGGGTCACATGCAGCGGCCACCCCTTGGACCTACCTCGGGGGGCGCGTCGAAGGCCTCCACCTCCACTTCAGTTGAGTTGGTTTTCTCCGGAGCCTGCTGCTGGGCTTTTCCATCGTCAGCCTTATCCTTACTTGAGCCTTTGGATGACTTGGAGTCTTTGTCCTTGGAAACCAACTTGAGGTCCTTGAGGGCCTTGGAGAATTTAGACTCCTGGGAGCCTCCTGAGAGGATTTCCACAGCGATCTCTACCAGGATCCTGCCCCTGAATGACACTCCTTCCCCAAAGCCTTCGTTCAGCTCCTGGTAGTCGTCCATCAGGCTGTGGTTCCTGGGCGAGCCGTACAGGTTAATCCAGGCAGGTCCGAAGGTCGGGAGGAAGCCTAGGAAGAGCTCAGCTTTAGTCACCTGGCTGTGTGCTTGAGTTTATCATATGTCTACTTTGTAAAAGTTGCTCACAGGGCAGGCGAGATAGCTCAGCCGAGTAAGCACCTGGGTAGGCAAGCGCAAGGACCAGGGTTTGATCCCAGCACCTCATGTCACACCAGCCCTGCCCCCAGGCACACTGAGCCAGGGCATGGTGGCACAGGCCTGTAATCTCAGCGCTAGACAGGGTGAAAACAGAAGGATCACTAGGAGTCGGAGCTCTGTAGTGAGACCTTTACAAAACACATTTTTTAAAAAGTTGCTCACATGCACTTAAAAAGGTAAAATATACAGAGAAAAACCAAAGAAAATATTTATAGGATAACCTGTCACCAAAATACATTTCATTAAATCTCCTCATGGTCCTTTTTCCATGAATCTGCTCAGACTGCAACGCTTTAGACCCCTGAGCCATCCCGCCGGGCCCCTGCAATTGTATCCTAAAGACCAGCCGGTGCCTTGTCTTCACTGATTGGACAAATGCCGACTGACTCCCAACATGTGCCGGGCACCATGGTAGACAATGGCCACATCTTCCAGTAGAGGACAGGCAGAAACAGACGCCACAAATATTTACACTACAAACACTATGAAGGAGCTCTATCTTGTGTTGCAAAAAGACACAAGAGGCTGGTAAAGCATGAAGAGAAGTCAGCAGAGAGAAGAGAGAGGGAGGGAGGGGAGGGGAGAGAGACAGAGACAGAGGCAGAGACAGAGGCAGAGACAGAGACAGAGAGAGACAGAGGCAGGCAGAGACAGAGACAGAGGCAGAGACAGAGGCAGAGGCAGAGACAGAGACAGAGGCAGGCAGAGACAGAGGCAGAG
>PVJA010017185.1:0-41996 GCA_004027025.1 Myocastor coypus | reverse complement strand
CCCACGTGTTGTTGTCAAACAGGGTGCTGATGGCTTCACGGGGCATCAGCTGGGGGGGGGGGAGAAGCGGAGGACACAGGCTCTCTTGTTCCCTAGTTTGGAGAAATCCTTCCCCAAGCTCATGAATCAAAAGGGTCCCAGCACTTGGGAGGCTGAGGCAGGAGGATCGGTGCGAGTTCGAGACCAGCCTGGGCTACAAAAGTGAGCTCAAGGCCAGCCTCATCTACATAGCGAGACCCTGTCTCAAAAAGACAAAAAAAAAAAAAAAGAACCCTTTGGCCCTTTGCTCAGGCATGGGGTTCATCCCAGGGCAAAATGACAGCAGGTGACACGTGAGCGGCCCCCTTCCTGCCTGGCCTAGGCGCAGTATCCTGAACCCCACCTTTGGGTCCCCCTAGAGCTGACCTCTCCAGCCATGAACTGGCCCATTCCAGGTGGGAAGGTGAATGAGGCGATGACAAAGGTCACAATTCCAGGATACAGCAGGCGGCTGCAAAGGAAAGAGATTAGCCCTCTCCTGAGCTTGGCCAACCCCACCGCCGGACTCTGGCAGGCTGAGATTTCCTGTACTCGACTGCAGGCACAATTCTTCCAGCAGAGAGCAATCTCTTTGCCCAAATTATAATACACGTAGAGAAGCCAAGAACTTTGCCCCCTGCCCACAGAGCTTCCTATTTTAATTCATGCCACCAAAGGCATTTAATACCTTCCACAAGATTAAAAAGGGAGGAACTTTGTGAGAAGCCAGAGCACAAGTAGGTAGGGCAAGGGAAGGGCAGTGACTCACTGCTTCGCAAGAAACTGGCTGAGGGCCTTGTGCTTTCGGACGCCAAGCATGACTTGGCGATGCAGGTACACAAATACGGCTCCCAGGAACCCACAGCAAATCCTGAGGGTGTAAGTTCCAGGGTTGGAAATTTACAGACATGAAACCCATATCCCTCAGACCCAGGGACTGCAGGCCAGCACGCACTGGCTCTCTACCTTCCCTTTCTATGCCACTTCCCTGGTGATTTACAAAACCTTACCTTCTGCCCAGCTTGGGTCCCTGCCAACCCACAGCCTTGCCCGCTCCCTGCTCACCACACCCGCAGCAGGTGGCCCCACTGACCCAATGACAGCAAAGGCCAGGAGCTCCTGCAGGTCAAAGGGGAAGTCCATTCGGAAGTTGGTTCGGAACAGAGCCGTGATGGTAACTACAGGAGGAAAAGGTAAGAGTGTTGGTAGCAGCCCACAGAAAGCAACAGACAGAGAGAAGAGGTTGTCGGGTTCAAGCTTTCCTTCTTCCAATCCTCCGTTCTCCTCTGCTCTTTAATTTCTTTTTTCTCTGCACAGCCTTGGCATGGTTGTACCCCCTGAACCCCCAAACCTAGATCCTGGTCCTATGCCCTGGGCCCCCTTTCCCAAGGACTGTCATCCCATTCTCTTAGGACACACACCCCAGAGCCTCCTCCTTCCCCAGCATCCCAAAATCATGCCTCTCCCCTCGGCCGTCCTTGTTACCAGCGTCCTTGTTCCATACAGCCAGCACACGGAACACGAAGGCACTGAACGTGGCTGCAAAGAATCCGCGCCAGTAGTTCCGCACGGCGAAGTAGGTAGAGGTGACCTCGATGCTAAACAGCACTCCTATGGGGCCAGGAAAGCTGGGTCAGCTGCAACCACTTCCCACCCCCTCGCACAGCCCTGAGGAGCTCTGGCTGCAATGTAACCTAAGGGAAACACAGGGCAAAGCGTGGTCTCTTGGTCTTCTGCGCTGTAAGGCATGCACTACTCTGGCTTTAGCATGGTCTCTAAGATACAGAGAAGGCAGGAGTTGCATGGGCCTTCAACTAGAAAACCCAAAACATAAGGTTCCAGGGTCCATGGGCTCCACACCCCTTAGCATGTGGGGCTGGCTGACTGGCGTTCACAACTATCAGGAGCCCGTGGAGATTTAAAAGGAAGTTGGAAAATTCTGCAGAAAGCTAAAAGACAGGAAGCTTCCAGGGCAGGTACTCAGCAATGTCATCATGCAGAACTCAGAATATGCTGGGACTCTTGGCGTCCCTCCAGCCTGGCTACACCTCCTCATGCAGCTGACCTCCTCGAGAAATAAGGAGGATGGCACAATGTTCCACATTCCATGAAATGAAATCAAAAGGGCTTGTCAAACAGCTTAGCGGATTAGGCACAGGGCCTGGGGGTTCGATCCCCAGGCCGGCCGTGCTGGCCCCATTTGTGGGGTGCACTGAGATGGTAGTTGAGACTGGGCCTGGTGGTGCACGCCTATAACCTCAACTCTTGAGAGGCTATAACCAGGTGGATCACTATGAGTTTAATCTAGTAGTGAGACCCTGAACACGCTGTAGACCCTTCCCTAAAATACAAAAAAAAAAAAAAAAAAGCAGAAGTGTCAACCAAATTTTAAAAATACAGAAAACCAGATTTGAAGGACCTAAGGCAAGGGGAGAAACCAAGGCTGGAAGATAGAAGCAATTGTGTTTGAGAACAGAGGGTGAAACGTAAGCCCCTGGGAAGTCCTCACTAGTGTAGTTTCTGAGAGAATAAGAGGAAGATCTCACAATAAGAAGGTGTGGTGGGAACAGAGGCAAGAACGCAAGAACATAGTTTCCCAATAAACAGCATTCAAGAGATAAAAAATTACAAACCCTTTAAACACAGCCAGGTGTGATGGCGGTACAGGTACATCTGCCATTCCACCACTTGGGAGACTGAAGCAGGAGGATCGTTTCAAGTGCAAGACCAGCCCCGGCTGAGTAGTGCATTCAAGGCCAGCCTCAACTTTATAGGGAGAACTTTTCCCAACCCCCACCCCAATACTAAGACTGAAAGGTTTGGATTTTGATTCAACGCAAAGTAAAACTTGATAACGAAATTATCTACAACCCCACTGGAGCCTCAGAAAAAATAGGGGAAATGCAGCCCCTGCTGAGAAAACTGGAGGGAAGCTGTCTGCATGGCGAGACAGGAACGCAACAAGGTTGGCCTCCTTTGTCGCCAGGATGGACAGCTGTTGGGGTCCGTACAACCTGGTGCCTGCCTGCAGAGTAAGGAAGCATCTTGCTCATAGGGAATTTTCTTTGCCCTGCTTTGCATTCCAAAATCACACCTCTAACATCCCTCAAGACCTCTCTGGGCCTCCTCTCCTACAGGGCATAGTGCACTGTTACTGAGTTGTGTGCACTGAGTAGACCATGGCCGTCGGGTACACCTCATGGAGCTGCACCGGCATGCTGGCTGAGAATTTCTAGTGGCCAGCCCTGCTGTCACCCTCTTAAGGAAGTCAGGCCCACTCCTCCTCTTCAGGTAGAAGCCATCCATCCTTGATCTGATTTTTTTTTTGTTTTTGTTTTTCAGGATTTTTGCATGATTAGATCACTTGTCACTTTCAGGTCTAGTTATCCCTCCATACTTTTGAGTTCTCCCTACGGCCATGAATTCTTAGAAACCAACACCCCGTTTATGCCTGGCACAGAGGCAGGCACGCCTGTTTTTCTAGGGATGGGCAAAAGCAGACAGAATACAACTGGAGAAAGAACCAGAGAGCAGGAGTGGCATAGCGAAGGAAGCCAGGCAGGAGAGCCCTAGGGCAGTGGCTTTCTGGCCATCCATCCTGTCCTGCTCTTCGAATCCCACCAGGAATGCAGGTAGCCTAGGGCCTACAAGGAAGATTTGCACCTCTGTGCCGGGTGGACCTTTCTTCCACTTGGCCCTTAATAAAAGCAAACTTGGCTTTGAGCTCCTGGATAAAACTATCCAACTTATGAATATTTTACAACATATTTTTTGAAATCCCAGGCTAGGTTTTCTTTCCTCCAAAGTGGATCTGGGACACTTTCCCTTGCAGTCTGTCACTGTATGCTCAGGAATGAAAGCTCATTTTAATATTAGTCTCAGCCAGACAGGAAAAGCGCTGCTGAAGGGAAGCAAAGCTTTGGTAAACAAACAGCTTCGGGAACTTGCGTCTCTCGGGTCGGAGCCCTGCTCTTCTCGGGTCCCGGCTTCCTTCTCTGTTTTCTCACTAGCTCCTGTGTCTCTCTGTCCAACCCAGGTTCCTGCCCTTGCTCTTCCACCCTGGTTGCTCCTAGGCACGTGTTCTGTTCCCCCACCCCATGCCCACGGTGTCAGCGCTGTCCACGAATCTCTCTTCAGCTCCATTCCTGGGTTTCAGACACAGCTACCTCCTTGGTAACCCTTGTCTCCACCACTGGAACTTCAACCTCAAAGTACGAAGGTAGGTAAAATTGATCCACTCTCCCCGAGCCTGGCTTTACTCCTTCCTTCCCACCCTGATTACCAACACCACCACCCATCCAGATGCCCTTCCTGGAAGCCTGGGCGCAATGCCTTTATCCCTCTGTCTCTTCTGCCCTGCATCTTTGCACGAAAACAACCAGCAGGCCATAAGGATTTGAGTTTATGCCGCTCAGATTTGCTGGCCTGTTCGCAATCTCCCCTGCCTCTGCCCCGCTCAGCCTTTTGTCATCCAGAATCAAGACCATGACAACAGTCTTCTCGTTAATCTTAGATTGATCATGTTAATCCATAGCCAGTCCTGTCCTGTGCACCTGTGCCAACAGGCTTGGATGGACAGGCGGAGCTGGCCGTGTCACTTCCTTGTTCAAAACCTTGGTGTGGTCAAAACCAATGCTGCGCTCACAGTAGCCTCAAACCCAGGTCCACGAGACCCCGGATGGCCCACGAGACAGTCCCTGCAGAGGAGCTTCCAGGGGAAATGTGTATACAGGGTATTTGTTATTATGTCAATGGATCGTCCTTCTTTTTATGTATTCGGCTGTTGCAGGGTCTCACTACACAGCTTGGACTAGTGGTGATCCTCCTGCTTTTAGCCTCCCTGGTGCTGGGATTAAAGGTATACACCACTATGCCCAGACTCTGGCCTGCTCAGCCTGCCCCAGGGGCTGGGCTGGTACAGCATGTGGTGCTGGAGAATCAAACTGCAGTCCCTGAACTTGTGCCTAAGCTTTCCCAACGAGGCACTATAGCCCACTGAGCTGCCACGCCAGCCCCTGGATCACACATTTTGATAACACTTCCAGTTTTTAAAAAATCTATTTTTTTAGCCAAGCATTTCCCAATCTATTTGATGCTGGAGCCATGCTTACCCATTACACCTGTAACAGCACGCAGGTGGGCATGTCCTGCCCTAAGGAGCAAGCCCTGCATTCCCGACTCAGCCCTCTGCATGTCCAGACACATTTCCTGCATCCTTCCTGTTTCCCCTCTTAACACCGACGGCCACGCTCATCCTCCACATGGTTGGATGTCCTTCCTTCTGCTCCAAATGCCTGTTCTGTTAACTCGGCCCCATGTCACATGCTACCTCCTCTGTGAAGCCTCCTGGGCTCCTCCTGTGCTTCGACCAGGCTTCCATCGGGTGTTACATCTGTGCTGCGCTGACCTGCCGGTCTCCCCACCTCGCTGTGTCCACTCTAAGATCACAGCACGAAGCCCAGCTCTTCACCAACAATGGCAGCAAGCAGACACCATGTCGGCAGAGTGATGAAATATATATTTTTCATCTATGCAAAAGATTAAGAGTTGCTAACACTGTGAAGGAACGATCTTAGTGCTAATATTTTTTTTTTCACAATTATTGCATATTCATTATAACACACATCAGGTAATTCTACCTGCAGGAGCATTTGCCATTTGCCTCTTAACAGAAAGAGCCTGAGCAGACACCGGAACTCTCAAGTGCTGGCGGTCACCTGCTACCTTTCCCATTCCCTCCATGGGACCAAGAAGAACCTTCCTTATGCATCTCAGAAATACCAATTTTAGGAAAGGAATGCAGATTATTTTCGCTTTAAAAGAATCTGGCTGGTACAACACAACTCAGCTCAAAACAACAATGGTCTCCCCATCTAAAAATATTCTTTATCTGCATTGGGAAGGCTAAGGAACCAATAAAGGGGAATGTGGGTATAGAGGCAACTGTGACCTTTAACCTAGGCAGGAATTCAAACGCACTGCCCTTCTCCTGCAGAGACTAAGGACCTGAACGAGGGTGGCTAGTATCAGAAGTGCCACACAGGAGCTGGCAGCTGATGGGCTCACTGGGCTTCCTGGGCACAGTGCTAGCACATGGTGGCACAGCGCTTGTCGACTAACTATGAGCTCTTACCTCAGAGGTTATTCAAGAGCCAAGGCATTTTAGCTCCCTGGAAGATACTGCTATGAAAAGTTTGATTACACTACCATAACTGCAGGAGGTGGTCTTTTTTCTTTCTTTCTTTCTTTCTTTTTTTTTTTTTTTTTTGGTGCCAGGAATAGAACTCAGGACCATGTACTTGCCAGGCAGGTACTGTGCCACTGAGCTACAGCACTGGTCTACAGGCAGTCATTTTAAGTAGCACACATGCTCTTCCTGAGGTTTAGTTCCTTTAATTATCAACTCTAACTCTGCTTTATCACCGATGAAGCAATGAATTATCCAGATAACCCTTGCTCTGTTATCCTAACTACAACTGATTTTAGTGAATAACTAGAACTGTTTTCTTTGACCAAGTCCATTTCTTACCCACGATAAGAAAAATAACCCAGCCGGGCGTGGTGGCGCACGCCTGTAATCCCAGCACTCGGGAGGGTGAGGCAGGAGGATCGATGCAAGTTCGAGACCAGCCTGGGCTACAAAAGTGAGCTCAAGGCCAGCCTGAACTGCAGAGTGAGACCCTGTCTCAAAAAGACAAAAAAAAAAAAAAAAAAGAAAAATAACCCAAAAGACACCCCCTCACCTTATGTGGCGAGGGAGAGCTAACTCAGCTGTAAGCTGCTGTCAAGGTATTTTGTTCCTTTAAAACTGCTCTTATAAGATTCCTTTTTAGGGGGCCAGGGAGATAGCTCAGGGGCACAAGTGCCTGCCTGGCAAGCGCAAGGGCCTGAGTTTGATCCCCAGTTATTCGATGCACACCAGCAAGCTAGAGCAGGGCCACTGAGACGCCCCCAGGGATCTTCCATAGGTCTTTTGCAAAACAGAAGGGGACCAGGAGATGGAGAGGGAGGGAACATGGGGTGGGGAAGGGAATGGAAATGGAATTAAGAAATGTTGAGTACAGGCACCACCTGTCTGCGGTGAATGCAATCATTATATACTGCGAACACAGACTGATCAAAATTACAGTAATAGCCGGGCATGGTGGCACATGCCTGTAGTCCCAGCATTCGGGAGGCTGAGGCAGGAGGATCAGTGTGAGTTCAAGACCAGCCTGGGCTACAAAAATGAGCTCAAGAACTGCATAGGGAGACCCTGTCTCAAAAAGACAAAACAACAACAACAACAACAACAACAAAAAACCACACACACACACACAAACAAAATTACAGTAATAAAAAAAACACAAACGAAAGCTATTTTTTTTTCCTCAGAGAAGGAATTATATGAAATTTCCAGATATAAAACATACCACATGGCAGGGAGACACAAGTGCCTGCCTAGCAAGCACAAGGTCCCGAGTTCAATCCGGGTACCACAAAACAAAAACAAACCCACATCACACAAGGGCCAAAGGAACCAATAATAAACACGGGTTTTAATGTAAACAGGGGCGCTGTGAAGACGGCCTCCGTCCTCATTCCTGGCTCCAGCCACCTGCCTTCTCGCCCGTGCTACTCTCTCTGCCCTACCAGCTCATCCACAGAGCTTTCTCCAGGCGTCAATGTCAAGTACTGAGGCACAGAGCAAAGGCTCACAGGAAGCCACCGGTTCTTGTTGAGACAAGAAAAGGGCTACGTCTAGCACTCGGTCGGGGCCACCCAAGCCGAGCGGGGTGGGCAGAAGCAGGCCCGCGGGCCACCGTGGGAGGGACACTTGCCTCCGAGAGGTGTTCCAAAGCAGCAGCCGACCCCCACGGCGCAGCCCACAGTCAGCATGTCGGTGTAATAGTATGGCTGCTACTAGGGAGAGAGATGGACAGACAGACAGACAGACAGACGGACAGAGAGGAGAAGGGCGGGGCAGAGAGGAACAACAAGCAGGGGTGGGGAACAAGGCGAAGTTAGAGGCCTATGTCTCCGGGAATCACTGTGACACCACTAACCCCGAGGCTCCCAGGCCAGGAGAAACTCAGTGAGTATAGCAAACAGGAAGTGACCTTCCAGTTCAAGGCCAATCATAGAAAGTGAGATGTAATGGGGCAGGTAAGTCAGGCTAGAGGTGCTGGTCCGCGAGGACAGCAGCGGCAGGGGCCCCAGAGGTGGGTGTGGACGCCCGGCAGGAGAGCGTCAATAAAGGCAGCAGGAAGGAGCCCCCCACCGGTCTCACAGGAACGCATAGGCCCTTTGAGGGCAGTATACACCAGCGCAGGGGGCCCGGGGCTGTGATCTGCGGTCACTTCCTGGGTGCCCACCCAACGGTGAACGTGGCTTCATCCAGCCCAAAGCTGTGGCAGCTCCGCCCCACCCCTCCAAGTGTGGCTCCGGCAACCCGAGGAGGGAGGAAGTGAAACTTGCCTCCAACGGGGGCCGCAAAGCAGCATCCCACGCCCACGGCACAGGCCGGCACCAGGAGGTCAAGCTGCCCAGGCAGGGTCTGCAACAGACGAGGGGGCCGACGCGGTGGGGGACGGGAAAGGGGTGAGGGCCGCACAGGAGGAAGGGGTGGGGCGGACACAGAGGGGCGTGTGGACTCGCGGGGGAACACTAGGCAGCCCCAGCCAGGCCACCACCGCGGAGGGACACAGCTAGGACCATCACAGGCGCTGGCTGAACAGAGGCGGGCAGTGGGAGCGCAGGTTAGTGCAGCGCGCCCTCAGCGCCATGGTCAGCGGAGCAGGCAGCCTTCCCGGCTTGGCTGGCTGTGCGCACACGGTGGGCGGACGGGCAGGCTGGCGGGCGGATGGCGGCTTCCGCCCACCAGCTGGCCCTGCTGCTTTGCCTGGTGTCAGCCTTACCTCATAGACCCCGCAGAACATGGCCATGAACTTGCTGAGGATGGCAGCGCAGATGCTGGCGATGTGCACGAAAGGGCCCTGGAAGACAGGAGGACACCCAGGGGCTCAGGGCGAGACTTCAGGAGCGCAGGCTTCGAAGGTTCATTAAGCTAATGTTTGCAACTCCAGGCCCCGGGCCAGCTGCTGAAATGTCGAAATCAGACAGGCGCACCTCTCTTCATCTCAGCATGATGTACGTTATCTTTGCAGATAATACCAAGGGCTAGGAAGCGAACGAGGAAAGGCTGGATGTGGAGGGATGGGGCACTTGGGGGCTTAGCCCTAGGGGTCTGGGGAGCCGCCTGGCTGCTTAGGACAAAGCAGTGCCTGAGAGCAGAGGGGCTATGAGCCGGGAGGTGCTGGGGAAGATACTTCCTACAGGGGTCCCCTGGGGAGCAAGTGTGATGTGGCCTGGAAGCCCGAACACGGAGGAGTTAGCAGTGTGGGGAGCTGGAGGTTGGGGCAGGAGAGCTGGCGTTCAGCCCAGGCCATCCAGAGTTCAGATTTTATTTTCAGTGCCATGGGAAGCTGTTCTTGGCCCAAGGTCAGATGCGACCCATTCTACTTTTAAAGATGATTTTCTGTCTGCTGCCTAGAGGGCGCACTGCAGAGGCCAGGGTGCACGTGTAATGGAACTGAGAGAACCAGCCCCAAGCCTGTCACCTGGGCGATGCACAATCTGTCACTCTGGGTCTCTGCTTTCATAAGCAAAAACTAAAAGTCAGTGGTTCAAACGGGGAAGGACCGGAGCCTCTGCGGGACACATGATGTCGTCTGGACACTTGCGGTACGTGTGGCTGGGAACTGTTCCTGGGACCTCCGGTTACAGCCCGAGGATGCTGCTTCCATCCCATGGTGCACTGGGCAGCACCCCAGCTGACACATGCGCACACACACACACACTCATATAGTGCCAACAGTGTCCAGGTAGACTGTTCTCACATGTTTGTCATTCGGTCCCAGAGCAGACCTTCCAGGGCTTTCTACTCCCTATTGCCCTTTGGACCTGGCTTTGGTCCCTTCTTCCTTGGTCCATCTCTGCTCCCGATAAATCCCCTAACTTAGCCTCTCTTGTCTGTTTCCCTGTCTCTTTGTCCCTGTCTCTTTGTCACTACAGACCTACCTCTTTCCCCACGGGGATGCCGCTGCCCAGCCCTGCGGTTAGGGCCACCACCTTCGCCACAAATGCCTTGAGCGTGAGATACTCCTTTAGGACCACCCCTCGAAGGATCGTCTTCATTTCAGGGATTCCAGAGCCTAAGAGGGTGCCGGAAGGACTGTGTGTGGGTTTGAGCCGGGACTAACAGAGAGGTGCAAGTGGAAATGAGGCGGTGGGGGGTCGGGGGGGGGGTGCCCAAGCTGCTATGGAGGAGAGGACAGCGGCAAGCATCAGAGGCAGGGCAGGGGAGCGGAGGACGTTAGGGTGCACTGGCCTCCCGGAAGCAGATTGTGAAGGAACTTCTCACCGACAGCCTGGGGAGAGATGAGGTGGCAGAAGAGGGCGCTGAAGAGGACGAGGACCAGCGGGAAGGTGACCCAGACCAGATACTGCAGAGGAAGGTTGGGCTGCGTCTGGGCATAGGTCCACTTGTAGGCTGCGGGGACACACACTGGGGTCAGGCAGAGGTGGGGGAGGGGCAGGCAGTGACAGCACTGTCCCCGCAAATCCACACAGCAGGCCAACTGTGCTCTCGGGGCTAGTGGAACCACTGTCACTTGACATGCAGGCGTGTCCAGTCAAGTTCCCTGTGGTAGCTGGTGACTCTAAGTCACACTTGAACACAAGGTTCGTGGCTACAGGCCATGACATGATCAACCACCCAGCTTGGCCAAAGCTGGAACTTCAGCGTTGAAAACCGTGAGACCTCAGGGAAACAAACACATGAGCCACCCTAGGAGAGGGATACCCGCTGCTTGGGTGAGAGCTGGCAGGAGAGGCAGGAGTGGTGGGTTTGGATCTTTCCTGCGGCTGGAGTCACACCTGCCTCTAGTGTCCGTGCAGCCTCCCTTACCCAGACAGATCCGGCCTGTACTAGGTAGAAATCCCAGCAAGTCTCGGTTGTGTGGGCAAAAACTGGGAGCAGCCTCCGAGGAGAACGTACCCTGAAGGCTTTTGGCACTGACGTAGTCCATGCACCAGCTGACCAGAGCCATCAGCAGGCCCAGGAGCACCAGAAAGATCCAGTCTTCCCCTAACTTCCGCCTTAGCATGCATTCCAGGCGGTGGATACAACCTAGGAAGAGGGTTGAAAAAAAAAAAAAGAGGGAAACAGCCAACCAGTCATGACCACTCTGGGTGCAGGCTGAGGACTGAAGGGGCGGGATCTCTGTGTGGTAATCGGATGTGTCATGACCTCTTTGCTAACTGCTGCCCCTGTCCTTTCAGAAGATCCCAAACTCCATTGAGCAAGAACACAGGAGTTCCCTTCCAGAACTCTTGGGTTTGGGGGTAGGACGGAGCAATAGGACACAAAGCAGACATCGTGTTCAGAGGCTCTCGTGTGTGTGTGTTTGTGTGTGTGTGTGTCTGTGAGAGGGCGACTACGGGGTGGGGCATCCAGGTATCCTTGTGATCCCTGTGCCTCCCATTCCAGAGCCCTTGTTCCTCAGCACCCATCACCTTGACATTTAGAGTAGTGGTCCTCATCCCTGCTGTCCAAGGTAGAACTGGAACCCGTCTTCTTAGGCATGGTTATATCCTGCTCCTTGTCCAAAAATCGCTCCTTGTGGTGGCCGTAAATCTGGGTGGACAGACAACGATCAAGCTCTATCTTGATGAAGAGTCAAACAGAATCGAACAAGGGCGGCGCACAGACTACAAGAACAGGGGGAAGCAGCTATTTCAACTCCACGCGCTGAGGGCTGCACGCAGAGCTCCTGGAGGTCATCCCTGCCTTGACCTCTCTGCTTTCCAAGCTCATATTTCCTGCCCGTTCCCTTCCTCCACCCACCTTCACCATGTTCCCATCTGACCCTCATCCTGTCCTCTCATCTTGGTCTGCGTGGTAGCTATCATCAAGGAGACCAGTGTCTACTATGAAGTAGAGACATGAAACTGGGCTGCTGTATCAGCTAGCTGTTTTGTGTATCACTCTGCAGCCTGACGAGTTTCCTAAGAACCACCCACTGCATGGACGCTGTGTTAGATTCCTAACATAGAGAGAGAGTTCGCATGTTCAAATCTTCATAAGGAAACGTGTACATTTTTAAAATTGTAAAATTTATATATTTGATACAAGATCTCACTACACAGTTCGGACTCATGGTGATTCCCCTGTTTTCAGCCTCCCCACTGTGGGAATTACAGGCATGCACCACCATGCTCAACTCTGTGGTCAGCTCAGCACACCCTGGGAATCGAACCCTGGGTCCTACGCCTGCCTAAGCAGGTGCTTAGTCTGCTGAGCTATCTTGCCAGCTCCAGGTACATCTTTTGAGGGGTGGATGACTTAGCTGCACTTTGCCTTTAAGTGTTTTCCCTCTCTTTAGGCATCAGGTCATGCTTGGATAAACCCTGCCTAGCCCATCTTCCAGGCTTTGTCTGCAAAGTGTGGAACTTGGCCTGCCAAGGCGTCAATCTGCTTCTCTGCAAAGCCTGGTAACTGGGTCCCACGGACTTGTGAGGCCAACGGAGGCGCCGCACCTGTCGGATCTGGAAACCCCCAGCCCCTCCCGACAGGAGCACGTGTGACAAGGGGTGGCATGTGGGAGACCTCTGGTGGCTTTCAGCCTGCCCCGCCCCACTACACTAATTCTATCCTCTGGGGCCAGGGTCAGGCCAGGCCATGTTGCTGATTCTGGGCAGATGAGATCCGATTTCACAATAAAAGGCTGTAGAGTTTTATGCCTCCATCCCAAATAGGTGCACGCTGGTTTCCCTGCTCATAGCTATTCCCTCCCGTGGGGTGAGATTAGGCAAGCAGGCTAGGTTTTCCTCTGAGTCCTAGTTCAGATCCACAGACAGAAAACACCCTGCAATCATAGAACTCGCCACTTTCCTATGTGACACTTCACGCTCCCTTGGCCAGGGTCCTGCTGTCACCAGGAAGTGCCCTGAGCTGCTGTTCTGCTGTCCTTTGGAATGACAAGTGCAGGGGTAAGAGTGAGTGCAGGGCTGGGGCGGGAGCACCTTTCTTTCCAGTCCCACCTTCTGTCCCAAGGCCTGGCTCTCCAGGAAGGCCCTCGAGCTCAGGCTTGGGACAGCATTAGTATTTATGGGTCCCATCTCCCACGTCGCTTTATATAACAAACTGCCTTTGGGGCTGGGGCAGGGCTTGACCGCAGTGCTGTCTGCAGCATAGTTCACCCCTCTGGATCCCTAGCAATACCTGTAGGAGTCACAGTGCCCAGTGAAATCCATTTCAAGTTTGATCTCATGTCCCTTGGGCACCTTCTGTGCTCCAAGAACCACACTTTGGCACTAGAAGTGACCTGTAAGTTCTCCAAGGCAAATCTAGACTACTCGGCCAGCTCCACTGGGGGACCCATCTCTGCTCCTCCCCGTGTCTCCCACTGAATAGATTCTTCCTCTGTCTGGCCACGTAAAAATTCGTTGTTTTGTGGTGCTAGAAGTCAAATGTGGGGCCTCGCCCCCACGAGGCAGGAAGTGCCTTAGCACGGTCGCTCTGCCTGCTTCCACCCCGGCAGCTCCCTGGTCACGCATAAGCCATCGGCTCTTGGTCCCCACTCTTGGCTTCCGGCTCCTGCAGAGGGGCTCTTTCGGGTGTGTTCTGTGGCGGCTGCATGGCTGAGGCCCTGCGGCGTCTGCTCGTGTGAGGGCGTGGGAGGCTCTCGGCACACAGCAGCCAGCGTGGGCCCCTGTGCCAGTCACTCCCTGGACGTTACATAAGCACCGGCTCTTCGTGCACATGTGGCTCGGCCAGGCTCCCCAGGATCCCATAATTCTGTTAGTAAAAGCCCCGTGAAGGCACATGCGCATCTCTCCAAGGGCACATTTGGACAAGACATAGAGTTTGTAATGAGTTTTATATTATGAACACAGTTTTATAAAGCTATTAAGAAACAGACACTGCTCTCTTGTCATCTAGCCCCTCACTGTCACCAATCCCTGTCCCAGGGTCCCTGTCCACGGCTCCTTCCCTTCAGGACTTTACCTGTGTCGGGTAGATGTGCCGAGGGCCTGCGTCCCTTCGGGGCCGGTGCTGAAGGCCCCCGTTCTCGGAGGGCAGTCCATAGCTGGTGCAGTGCTCAAAGGGCATGTACTGGTACTGGGGGGCGCTTCCCCACCAGCTCTGCTCGCCCCCATGCCGCAGGGACTGGGATCGCTCCATGTGCCCACCGCCCCAGCCCGATGGGGCCCCGGCCTGCCTGCCCCTGTGCACCCCACAGTACAGCTCCTTAGGCCTCTGCACTCGCCTGTCCCCAAGGCGTCTGGGGCAGGATGCCCACCTCCAGCTATTTATAGCTGCCTCTCCATCACATGACCCCCCCATGGCCACATCTGATCTGCTGGGGTCGAAGCAGGTGTGAGTGTAGAGTGGGGGTGGGGCTGGGAGGGAACCCGCGGGACAGCCCCACAGGGAACTCCCTCCTGGTGCCAGTGGCATTGTCCCCTCCCTGGTCAGTAGCAGGCGTCCAGCCCCAGGGCACCAGTCCCTCTATAAATATCGCCCGGACCGGGATGGCAAAGTGCTTCGTGTGCATTCCACGCCGAGTGCGTGCACAGCCCCGCAGGGTCTGCCCTGGAATCCTCCGAGGCTCCGCCCCTCCTTCAGGATGTGGAAGGTAGCAGCAGATGAGATCCTCCAAGGGCTGGAGACCAGAGACAAGTGACTCACCTGGGGGAGCAGACGGTGTCGCTCTGCCATCTCCCGCCGTTGGGCTGACCCCAGCTCCGTCTCCACGCAGGGTTCTGTCCTCATCCGGATGCTGAGCTTGGGTCCAGCCGGCTCTGCTCACCCATCCCACGGGCTTCTCTCCTCTAGCTCTGTCCTTTGGTCCATCCGAGGCTGCTAATATCCCTTCGGAGCCTTCCCCAGATCCCACCCTTATCGGCCAGAAGGGTGTGAAGCAGCGTGGGAAGTGGAACTATGAGCCCTGGGTTCGGGAGTCTCACCTGCTTCCCACACTCACAGGTGTCAGCTGCCTCCGGCCCACAGCTCTGAGGACCAAAGGGCTTCCCTGTGGACAGCAGAGTGCAGTGCGACAGATAACCAGATAACGGGGAGAAAGGGAAGTAGGCCCGGGGCCCAGGGCAGATGAGAGCGCTGGGAACGGGGGAGTGTTTCTCAGGATGAGGCTGCCAAATGAAGGATGATGGGGAAGTAATCGCTCCGTGCTTCCCTTTCCAAGCCAGTAAATAAGCTTTCCGCCCAGGCCGAACCCCTCCACCTGTCTTCCAATTCGCCCTAGAAGGAAAGCTACAAACAGACACTAAGTGAAGGCGAGAGCATCACCGAAGGAGGCTTCTCCCCAGGGCACTCCTGCTCAGGAACTGGAGGTGGGGACAGAAGTATCGGGCTCATCCTGTCATTTTTCGCTCAGCTAAATGGGATTGTTCAAAGCAAGTGAGAAGACGGATACCATTAGAAGCAGCTTTATAGGCACTCAAGTCTGGGGTCATCAGGCAAGTGCAAATGGAAACCACAGTGGGTCACCTATTAGGGTGCTCACAAGCAGAAAGAAAAGCAGTAAAGCGTCCAGGAGGCAGAGAGAGAAGCGAACCCCTCGCAGTGCAGGGGTGGGGGGGGGTAGGGTGAACTGTCATAGCCCTCTGGTAAGAAATACTGGAATTTTATCAATTATATATAGAACCAAAACCTAGCAATATCTCTCCGGGAATATATAGCTAAAGGAAATGAAGTCAGTCTGCCGTTGACACCACGCCAGCTACACAGCCAAGATATGAAGATAATTTGAGGGCTGGGGAGATAGCTCAGTGGCTTAAGCATCTGCCTGGCAAGTATAAGGTCCTGAGTTCAAATCCTCGGTACCCCCCTCCCTCCAAAAAACGATGTTAGAAGGTAATTTAAATGCCTGTTACCAGATAACTCGGGAAAGAAAATGTGCTGTATATACACAGCAGAACAGTATTCAACCATGAATAAGGAAACACAATCCATAGTTCAGACAACAGGTAGGACATACGCGCCACAAAACATGCCAGGCATACAGGAAAGCAAATTTTGTACGATTTCACACTCTGTGTACAAACTAAAGGAGCAGGACTCACTGAGACAGAACTGGCGAGTGTTGACAGGAGTCTAAGTATTAGAGATGTCAGTCAGAAGGCACAAGGCTTTCATTATGCAGGATGAGTTAAGTTCTGGGGTCCCCATATGCATGGTGACTGGCTTATGATACCGTAGCGTGTATCTGAAACTTGCTTAGATTTCAGCTGTTCCCACCACACACACACTCAGGACTGCTTGAAGTAGTGGTTAACTACTTGGCAGTGACGGCTTCACAATGTGCATTCTTACCCATATGTTAAATTGTATCCTATGCTTTCAATATGTACAAGGGGCTAGGGAGATAGCTCGGGGGCCTAAGCGCCTGCCTGGCAAGCACAAGGATCTGGGTTCAGTGCCCAGTACAAAAAAACAAAAAGTACAAAGGGGATATGTGATGGTTTTGGGGGCTAAAGGTTCTGCTATATATAGTACTTACCTTTCCTGCAGATAGAAGCTAAGCAAAAGTCAAGCTAGGGAGATAGCTCAGCAATCTAAGTGCCTGTCTGGCAAGCACAAGGTCCTGAGTTCAATCCCTGGTACCGCATTCCAAGCTGTCTACTGAGTTGGCCACCAGAACTGGGCATGGTGGTGCACACCTGTAATCCCAGTACTGGGGCAGCTGAAACAGGAGGATTACCAGGAGTCCAAACTGCACACTGGGACCCAGTACAAAAAAAAAAAAGAACTAAAACGAAAGAAAATAAGTAAAAGTCTAAGGGATTGTTGTGAAATACAGAAAAGAAAATAAGAGTGCCAACATGACACTCTTGGACGCTTCTGTAAAAGATTCTTCACCTGCTTGTGCAGGTGAAATAACCACTTCACATAGAAAACTTTGAGGAAGTGCTTCTCAGGCACCTTGCTTTGCTTTCTGTTTTGGCAAGGTCTGGCCATGCAATTCATAGTTCAGGCTGGTCTTGAACTCACTCTGTAACCTAGGCTGGTCATCCTCTCTCCTCACAAGTGTGCACTGCCACACCCAGCAACTTCTATACAACAGTTTTTTGAAAAAATTATTCATCTATTTATTTGGTACAGATCCTCCTGTCTCAGCCTCCCTGGTGCTGGGATTACAGGCGTGTACCACTACACCTGTCACAGCATGCTGTACCAGGGATTGAACTCAGGACCTTGCACTTGCCAGGCAGGCGCTTAGACTGCTCAGCTAGCTCCCCAGCCCTCCCATAGAACTCTTAAAGGTAGGTCCTTAACACTGAGCAGGATTGGAACAGACTCAGGCTGAAGGCAGAGCCCTGGGGAGCAGGGGGTGCCGGTCTCCCCTGGCCATGCCCAGGGGAAGGATGTGGTCTAGAAGGAGGGCACCAGCTGCCAGTTGAAGAGCCAGATTCACATAGTAGGAGGCTCAGGGTCACCTACAGGCTCTTCCTGCTGGAGGGACTTGAGAGCATCTCATGTTGGAAATCAGGAATAGTCTGCATCATTTATGGTCCCATAACAGACTGAGAAGACAGCATGTGGGCCATGCCCAGCCCTCACTCCAGAAGAGACCGAGTGCTTAGGTGCTTATTTGGGGAACCAGAGGTGGGGTTCTAGGAAACGCTGCCTTCCTAAGCTTGGAAGCACATCTACAGGAATACGTATGTGTTCTTCCCTGAGGTTTTTAAGTAGATTCTCCGTAGTGTTGTGACGGCGAAAGCTTAAAACCTACACGCTTCATGGAATTGATCTCTGAAGGACAGCTGGACCAAGTGGCCACACAGGATACAAGCACAGGGGGAGTCTGTGTTGTATATAGGTGCTTGGCTAGGAGCTGAGAAACCCAATAAATTTAAGTCAGAATTTTTTTTTTTTTTTTTTTTCTTTTTCTTTTTGCAGTACCCGGATTGAACACGGAACCTTGTGCTTGCCAGGCAGGTGCTCATGCCACTGGGCTATATCCTCAGCCTTAAGTTGGAATTTCTAGGTTACATCATTTTCCAACTCCAACACCTTTCAGTCTGGCCTCCATAATTTTTTATTTTATTTTATTTTATTTTTTTTTAGAATTTTATTTTATTATATTTTTTTCTTGTTTCAGAACTTTTGTTTATTTATTTATTTTCATGGCCGGCTCAGCCTGCCCTGATGGCACGGCTGGCGCAGCATGTGGTGCCCGGGAATCGAACCGTGGTCCCTGCAGCCACCCCCAAAGCAGGGGCTTTAGACCACTGAGCCATCCCGCAGGCCTCCATAGTTTATTTACTGTTCAAACTCAATTCTCCGCAGTACGGACAGCAGCCACCTATTTTCTGAAATTCTAGCACAGCAACCAGAGCTTTGGGGCTGAAGACACCTTTTAGCAGACCCCACTCCACTCCTTCTTGGGCCTACCCTGTCTTTGAAGAAACTTGGCCCTCTCCTGTGCGCTGCAGCTTGGGCCTTCCCTGCAGTGCTGAACTGATCTTTGTTTGTTAGCTTTTCCAACTGGCTACTTTC
Organism: Myocastor coypus; assembly: GCA_004027025.1. Taxonomy (NCBI): domain Eukaryota; kingdom Metazoa; phylum Chordata; class Mammalia; order Rodentia; family Myocastoridae; genus Myocastor; species Myocastor coypus. The sequence goes on along the minus strand of PVJA010017185.1, from coordinate 23,413 downwards.
CACGCCTCATCTTTACAAGAACTTTTCCCGGTAGAAATAACTTTCATTTTTCAATAAAGGCAACTGAAACCTGATTAACACCGTTGGTGAAGTTCTCTGATATGTTTGGTTAACATTCAAAAATCAGAGCTGTACACCTCAGGGTGTGCACCTCTATGCTTTCCATGTCAAAGCTTCTAACCCTCGTTTTCCACAGGGAGAACTGGGAAAATGATTCCCCTGCAGGACTGCGGGGAGGTGGGCTGCAGTTGCTACGGGGTCGGCACTGGTTGCTATTATCTCGGTCAGCCTGCCTTAGAACACCGGCCCTCCCCTTCGCCTCGCAGCCTTGGTCTTCCTGCACTGCTCTTCCCTTCTGAGAAAACAGGATGGAGAAGGGCAGCAGGGGCAGCCCCCAGCAGCTCGAGGGGGATAATTTTAGAAGAGAATCCCCTGGCAGAGCTAAGTGGGGACAGGGCAGAGAGCTGTGAAACTCAACCTGACACCCTCCTCAAGGACGGGGAAGGGAGGGCGCAGCCTCTAGCTCAAATCGGCTCCCTAATTCCGGGATACGTCACACCTCCAAAAAGCCTTCCTATCCTGAAAGTGGGTACTTATTCCTATGGATTCCGATCACAGCCTCTCCCTAGATTTCCACCGCCCTCCCAGCTGCTTGTTTTGCAAATCCATTGGTTCTGGTCTGCTTCTCATGCCCTTGGTCGTGGTATTTGTTTCACCTGATTTTCCCTCTCCCCTCTGGCTCTTCCTGGCAGTGGCCAGCTGCTCTGCACACCTCAGCAAGTCCCCAGAATCACAGGTTTCTTACACAAAGGCTTCTGCAGGACTCCTGCTTGCCCTGGCTCGAACCCCACAGCCCAGTTCAAGATCCCACGGATTAGCGTGAAATCGCATTGTCCATGCTGCCCGAGCTCCAGAAAACCTTCCACGCCACTCGGACCATGTGCGAAATGGGATCCTCTGCCCTCCCACGCCCGCCCAGTCTTTTGGGCCAGCCAGCCTCTTAAGCTGGAACCAGCACTGCCCGCTAACGACTTCTATCTCATCTGACTGTAAGCAACCGTGGACAACTCAGAAAGTCCACATCGCTACATGTAAGAGATGAAGGCAGTGAAAGGAGAGGGGTTTCGCTCCAGGTGCATCTCATAGGGAGAACGGCGGGGAGCTGGGGAACGAAGGTACGTGGATTTGAGAAGACCAAGCACCCACAGGAACAGACACGAGCCACGCCCCGGTAACAAATACGAACGTTTATTTGGCACCTGATGGCTATACAAAAAATCTTGGCAGTGGAAAGTGGGCAAGTTGTATCACTAAAATACATCCATTCCAACCTGGCCCAAAGGCCGGACTCCACGAGAAGTCTTCCAACCCTCTGGCTCATAGAGCAAACATTTATTTGTCAAGCACCTTGACTGCTACTGGCCTAGCACTCTGCCAGGCACTACGAAACGGGAAGGAAGTTGTCTTACACGTGACACTTCTTCAAGGAGCTTAAAAATGCCCATGGATAGAAACAAAACACTTGCAAAACGTTCAGAGTACAAATACTAAACTCTAAGGTCAAAAAGGAAATTTTATCCAAAAGGATTCTAGCTATATAGTTCGGCAATTCTTTCTTCCTTTTTGTAACATTTATGAAGGAGCAGTAAGGGTCAGGGACTGGGTACACTCTGCCAAGGGAGCCAGGTTCCTGCCCTCCTGAAGCCTGCAGCTTAGCAGGGAGAAAAAAATGAACCAGCAAAATAAACATCTGGAATTACAGATCCTGTAAGTGCAGGATGTAGGAACAGGAGATTGTCCACAGACCAAACGGTTGGGAGGCTCTATGAGAAGAATGAGATGCTGCCTCAGCCGGAGGCAGAGGCACTGAGCCCACAGTGTCAGGGAAGCAGAGTCGAGGCCACCTTGGCTGGAACACAGTGAGGCTTGAGGGGAAGCCAAGGACTGTTACACAAAGCACAGACTGCAGGGGCGAAGAACAGAAAGAGGAAAGATGGCCTTTAGAGGAGCAAGGTTTCGCTAAAGCAGGGAGCAGAGCTGCGACCACACAAAACCAAGGGGCCTGACTCGGACTCTGAGGCCCAAGGCTGGACAGCGCGGCACGTGACGCTCAGAGCGGTAAGCAGTGGGAAGCTTTTCTAGAACTCCAGAGATGAGGTGAAGAGCAAGGAGAAGGGGATGTCTTGCAGGAAGGAAGGTCCCGGGGGTGCAGGGGGCGCAGGGGTGCCCTTCTTCCCTGCCCTCTGCCAACACTCCCCACGAGGCTCCTTCCAGGGACAGCTTGGGGAGTGACCCCGGACAAGTGCAAGCACGGGCTGGGCACCGCGAGCCCGAGGGGCAGGGCTGGAGATGCACGCGTCCTTCGCTGGGGGGGGGCAGGCCTCCAGGAACCAGGCACTTCTGCTCATGGCAGTAGGGTGTATCCTAGTCACGCTTGCTTCTTCAAAGCCAAACGGAAATGTCTACATTGAACTGGGACACCTGCTGACCTTCCAAATTGTCCCTTCGGGGACAAGGGTGGTGTGGAAATGAAAGAGAACAAACAGGAGGCGAGCTCCTCAACCAGCCTAGTACAAGTGCTCCTTGCAAAAGCCGTGGGGGCCGAAATAACGCAGACAGTGGGGATCCCCCATGCCTGCTCCCAATATACAGCGCTCAGAAGACCACTTGCCAGGCGCTGGGACTACAGTCAAAACATGCCCGGCAGGCAGTCCAGTCAGAGCCAGCCCTGAGGGACAGTGCTCCCCACGGGGTCTATAGTCTAGGAAACAGGCCTGGAGAGCCCCACATCCCTGAGGGGCAGGACAGGAGCCACGCATCCTGAGAAGGCTGTGACATTCTCTGTGGTCCAGGCGCCTCTAAGAGGATGACAGCAGGGGGCAGCATCACGTGGGTGGATACCCTGGGAACAGGTAGAGCGGCCGGCACAGGGTGCTACAGTACTCAGACATCTCCTTGCATCGGTGGAACTCCGTGCCAGGGGCGTAGCCCTCACGCTCCTTGATGAGGGCGTTGACCTGTAAGGCAGAACACGGGTCCAGTCAGGTGCGTTTCCAGGATAGCAGACTGGCAGGAAGGGCAGAGATCATAGAAAAGGGGCGAGGAGAACAGTGCGAAGGCGGGAAGGTTTACAGAGCCAGCTGGGACTGACCTACCTTAACCAGCATGTCGGCCACGTGCATGTCACAAGCCCTCTCGGAGAACACCTGAGCAAGCGCCTCAATGTACCAGGAACCCCGCTTGGTGTTGCGCATGGCAGCCGTTCCTGCAACCAGAGGTGGGAAGGTTGCCAAGAATCCTCACGCGGCCGGACTGGGACCACACCAGGGTGCCCCAGCCAGGTCGAGGAGAATATGGGCTTCTAATTACTCTTTTGGAACTCACGATACCTTTCAGGCAGGCATAGCCACATATCATGTCGGACTGTGTGGGCAGCTTCACCCTCAGCAGCTCCTCTTTGCCCGCGTCACTCTCCTCGCACCCAGGGGACCGCGCATGGTCTTTCCCGTCTAGCTGGTCGACCCCACGGTCAGTCTCATCTGCAGAAAGGCACAGGATGGACACACAGGTCAGTTTCCTGCATTACTCGTGGGCCTGTCCTAAGCACGGCCAAGTTTGCCATAACCTTGACGGCAGAGAGCCATTCATTTGCAGCTGTGGTCTCCAACCTAGAGCTGAGGAATAGAAGAAAGATCATAACTTTCCCAGCATGCACCATGACTCGGGGCGCCTATGGGGCCCGGCACCACACTCAAGCACATGCGCATACACGTGGCTGGAACAGTTCCTGTTCTGCTTAAAAAGCAGCCAAGGTAAACACTCTTTGTAAAGAGAATTAAAAAACATGTAGGTCTACGATTCACATGTTCAGTTAGCGAAATACCTGAAATATGTGAGTGTTTTTATTGGATATATTTCAGTATACAATAAAAAATACCTATATTCAGTTTTATTACATAAGCAAAAGAGTAAGAAGCCAAACTATGGTTGCTACATGGTCATCACAACATATATGCCACACAGAACTCCAAGCTGCAAACTAAGCAATCAGATGAAAATATTAAACCACAAAACTAAATCAGCACAATCAATTTCTAAGGTGGTTTTGGTCTTTTTATTTGTTTCCAGACAGGGTCCTGTTTATAGCTGAAGCTGGTCTTGAACTCATGGCAGTCCTCCAGGCTCAGCCTCCTAAGTGCTAGGATTACAGGTGTGCGCCACCACGCCCAACTGGCTTTTTGTTATTTTGGGAGCATTTACTTCTTACTTCTTCAGAAGATGAGTTACAGCAGGCAAGCAAGACTTGAGAGATTTAGAAGAGGAAGAACGCCGAGTGGCACCCCTCCATTTCAGTACAGTCTCCTAGCACTGTGACAGACTCCCGAGGTAGGCTCTCCTTCAAGACACATCCTCACTTGCTGCCACGCTCTCTGGGCAGCTGAGCAGCAATGCGGTGGGCAGGGGAGGGAGACTGGAGCATGAGCAGACCGACACAGTGAGGGCTGGGTATTCTCCACCCAGTGCCCAAGGGAGCCCATCAAAGGGACAACGTGGAGGATCACGAGTCACTGATTTAGTTAAGACTCTAACGAGCATCTACCATGTAGCACGGCACTGTCCCAAAGCACTAGGGACACAGGGAAGAAAAGTCAGTGCCCTATCAAGCTTGCTCTCCATTTCAGAAGCCAATCGGCTGGGCCAAGGGTGGTACTCTGTTCAGATGCTGAGTACAACAAACATAGCAGGAAGACAGGTGAGCTCAAACCCTGAAAGGAATAATGGGCCACTGGTCACCTCACAAAGTTGGAAAGACGAACAAGAATCTGATTACTCCAGAAAAGCGCAACTGCTCCCCAGTCCGACTGACACCGCACGTGTCTCTGAACGCAGCAGGAGATGACCACTGATGTCTTTAGGTCAAGCTAGGTAAGTCATTCAAGAGATCAGAGGACCATTTTCTTACTGTTCAATATAGTTCTTTCTTCGCAATATCTTCACCTGTGTTCTGTATCATTATGGCTTTTGGAGTGGATACATTTCTGTCTGTTCACTTCACCTGCGCTGGTGCCACCAAGTGCTGGGAAGACAGCAGGACGAAAACCTAAGCCCCTGCTCCGTGCGTGTGCTTTCCTTCGTCATCTCCTGGCTAATGCTGCCCTGGTGACGCCGCCAGGGGAAACACCATCAGATTATTTCTTCCTTAAGTTCTCTGTATCCCTGTACTATCATCTGTACAAAATCTCAGCTGTGACTAAGGGTTTGTAATTAACTGGATCAACTTCTGTAACCAGTGACATTTCACTACCCACACAGACGCGCAGCTCTGATTCGATCCAGCAAAGGGGTGGGAAGGGGTGAGGGGCCTGGCATGCACTCTGCAGCCTGTGTGCCTATCAGGCTGCACCCTTGCTTCTCTGGGGAATGACTGTGTCCCCACACCTCTGTAAATCTTAGCTCCAAGTTAAGCCTCATCCTTCCCCGTCTCTTTGAACTACACTCACTTAAAATCATCTACTTTTGGGCCCGGCGGGATGGCTCAGTGGTCTAAAGCGCCTGCTTGGGAAAGCTTGGGCAGCTTCAGAGACCGCGGTTCAATCCCTGGCACCACATGCTGCGCCAGCCCTGCTCTCAGGGCGGGCTGAGCCAGCCATAGAAATCAGTGAATAAACAAGAAAAAAACAAATAAATAAAATTTAAAAAAAAAAATCATCTACTTTTAAGTGCACACTCCAGCATTAGCGCAGTTTCCACCTCACTAATTTTACCCTTGCTTGCAAACCGGGCTGAAGCTCCTGTATGTCTATTTCCTTGGTTTCCTGAGCAATTCCACAGGCTTCTTAGAAAAGTTCCCATCTTCTTTTACTTTTGTGGCATCACCTACCAGTCTTGGTAGTGTCATATCCCATCCCCTACCTATTCCACAATAGATGAAGTCATTTGAATGTCTGGATGAAGTGAACTTGAACTTGAATGAAAAGCCCTCTGCAGACACTGATTTTGTGGTAACAGCCCCAGGGGGCTTTCTTTGCTGCTGCCTGAGACGCTGTGCTAAGCAAGCTCCTCTATGCACCCTAACAACCTTATCGAGCTAGTACAGTGACAATCTACATTTTACATGAAGGAAACCATGGTGGAGGGATGTCAAGTAACTCCTCTAACTGTGTATAATTACTGAGTAGTGGAGTCAGAATCCGACTCCAAATTTAGAACTCCTAATTACTACTGTTTTCCTCCAGGATGAGAAGCAGCCTGTGTATCACTGGAGCCTCTTCTCACGGGCCTGGCTCTTACAGCGGCAGAACAACTGCATGTGAGAAAGAAGAGGGGCAGAAACAGCTCAAAGAAGAGGCCGGGGGCTGGCAGGGCTCTGGACTGCTACCCTGCAAGGTCCACGAATGAGAAAGGAAAGGTGGCACGAGTGGCAGCTGGATGAAGGGCGACGCCTGAGGAAAAAGTGGAAAGGGAAAGAAAGGAGGAGAAAGAAAGGGAAAGAGGCCAAGTGAGACAGATGGGGTAGAGACCAATTGAAAAATCTTTAACCAGAATAATAAAAAAGTGCATTCGTGCTGATAAGCACAGCAGGGTCCGAGCGTTCAGAACAAAAGGCTGAGACACTGCTAAGAGAGTCCTGGCAGCAGGCATGGTGGTGCACAGAGAGCTGGCAGCCTGAGCGCCGCGGCTGCCCACGGCCCAGCACACCCCATGCATCCGAGACACTTACAGAGCAAGAGAGGCGGTGGCAGCAGGGAACAGAAGGAGGTGCCCAGGGGATCCGATAGCACCTGAGAGGAGCAAACAGGAAAGTGAGAGCTGGAGGGGGCTGCCCTGGCGCCGTCACCCAGCTGCCGCCAGCCATGGCACTCACCTCCACGGCAGGCCTGGATGAAGAACATCTTTGGCTTGTTCTGCAGGCTGGGGCAGTTGGCATTGTCAAAAAGCCGAAAAACCTCTTGAAGCTGCCGGAAAGACAGAAAGAAGGGAGGTTGAGGTCAGGGAGGCCTCATCCATGGGAGGACAGGCACGGGAGGGGAGTGGCCGCGTGGGTCTCCGTGGCAGGATACGCACCTGCAGCAGTTTGCCGTCCACGCCATAGACACTGCCCTCCACCCCGTGTGAGAGGAGCACCACGGCGCAGGAGTCTGTGGCCCGGTGCCCAGGTAACTGTGCAAAGCTCTGGAGCTTTTCTTGCATTTCCTAGGAGAAAAACACTTTTCAGTGTGAACCGCTGCACTCAGCACCAACAGAGGCACTGGGCTCTGGTTTCTGTTTGAAGACCTTAAACTACTGGAAGAGAAGGGTAAATGCTGGTACCTGGGTTCACACACCGAATTCTTTCCACAATTCTGGTCGCAAACTGCAGCAAATGTCCCGACAAGGTTAGCATTGACCCTAACCACTAGATTGGATTCAGCTCATGATGGGAGCTGTGGAAAGACTTAAGCTCCACAAGCAGGCGCCACCATGCTGGTGTGGTCATGAAGAGAATGAGAGCGCCTTGCAGAGGCTGAGAGAGGGCTGCACTCACCAGAGGAAAGCCTCGCTTCAGACTAACCTAAGTCACTAGTGGAGCTGCTCATGAGCTAGCAGCTGATTCACTCATCAGCAACCAGAGCCTTTATGGGGCGGGAGGTAAGAGCTGGGTGAGCAGAGCAGTGTTGGGGGGCCTTTCCACTTGGGCTGGGGAGGGTCCAAGAGGTGATGCCTTGTACAGAGTGCACAGGGTGGACCGAGCTGTCCCGGCAGCTTGCACTCGGGTGACGGGTCGGACTTGTTTAACTTTGTTTAAGCCCTGGGCCCAGAAACTGGAACATGGAGTTTCGCCCTTCGAGGTTCGGATTTCTGTTTAAGAAAATAATTATATCGAGGCCGGGTGTGGTGGTGCACACCTGTAATCCCAGCACTTGGGAGGCTGAGGCAGGAGGATCAGTGCAAGTTTGAGAACAGCCTGAGCTACAAACTCAGCTCAACACTAGCCTGAACTGTATAGCGAGACCCTGTCTTAAAAAGACAAGGGGGGGGGGGAAGAGACAAATAATCACATCTAAATCTCCTCTTAAGTTCTGAAGATTGAGATTTAACTGCTGCCTCTCAGACCCACTGCACAGACTGTTATGATAATGTGCATGCCCAGTGCGGCAATAAAGTTACCACGTTTTTGAAAAAAAGCTATGATGCACCAGCCTTGCAGCCCAACTTCATTCTACTTGTACTAAGCTAGCGATCACAATAGCATCACCTTATGCGTCCAGTTCATCCAACAGAGAGAGGATGAGGATGGCTATGGTACCTGGGCAAAACAGCACACATATGCTGAAGTTACCCTCACCCACTGAGAGGAACTTTAACCACTCAGTGGTTCTCAGAGGGTGGTGCCAGGCTGAGGCAAGGGCCTCAGTCCAAGGGCCTCCGCTTGATCTGAGGCACAAACAACAAAACAAAAGAAACCAAAGGGTGATCCCTAAAACAAGGACCGGAGCCCGGCCTAGCAACCTGTGAGAATTATTCAATCTTGGGCTATAAAATCCATTTTAACAAACTTTCTAGCTGATTCTGATATATTAAAACTTGAGATTTCCTAATCCCCTTATTTGGAATACTTTGCAGGTAACTGCACTGTAAGTACATGAAAGATGTGAAAGACTACAATTTAACTGGAAATAGAGAAATGGATTATTTTGAAAAAGTCTATATTTCCTGAGTAAACCACAGTCAACTGTAGTAGAAATCTTAAAGAATAAAGACTAACCAGAATTCATTTGTTAATAAAATATATAATTTGAAGCAAATCATAGTTATTAATGTTTCTCACAACTCAAAATAACTTTCAATTTAAACAATTTCATCAGTACACAATGATACTCATCATGAGACATAGGTACAGACAGGCAAAGTTACATTTTGCCCAAATATTGTAAGAATTAGATATATTTAGGCATCTACTCAATGAATCCCCAAATTTGAGTAGTAAAACTCGTTGGGATTAGTTCAGTCAACAGACAGCAACAAAGTCAAAGCAGTGTTCTTGTGCGTGTCACCAACAGAAGAGGAGGCTCCTTCTTTTAAAAAGAAGAGGACTCTTTTTTAAAAAAATGTATTTCATACAGGGTCTCACTATGCAGCTCAGACTCGTAGTGGTCCTCCTGTTTTCAGCCTCCCCAGCACTACTGGGATCACAGGTGTGTGTGCCACACCCAGTCTTTTTTTGTTTGTTTGTTTTGGAGATAGGATCATCATGCTATCTAGTCCAGATTGACCTTAAACTTGTGCCCTGGCTTCTGCCTCAGCCTCCTGTGGTGCAGTTACAGGTATGTACCACCACACCCAGCCCACTATTTCTTATATTCAAATGAACTTCACCCCTAAAGGCCATCATGCCTGTGAAGGCAGGAGGCACATCTTAAATTCTGGCTTCCTGTCAGGTCTACTGGGAGGAGCACTCTGCAGATGCTCAGGGCAGCAGAGTTAGTTACGACACTCACGGCAACCGCCCGCCTACCCACCCGCACGCTTTAAGGCACGCATGCTCAGCTGTGGTTTATACAGTTCCCCCTCCAGAAAGCCTGCCCCTTTCTGCTCTACTTCAGCAGTGTCCACCAGTCTCACTGCTCCATTCACCCTGCTGACCACACTGACACAGGCACTGCTTCCTCTGAACTTGTACAGGGGCCTGTGTCGCTGATCTCACCTGGCCGTGCAAACACAAGAGGTCCTGTTTTCTTTCTGCGAATACTCATACTCTCTCATCCATGTGTGAGCCCAGAACCCAAGGCCCACTTTTCAAGTTTCTGATGGCTAACAGTTTCCTCATATGAGGCTCAAAGTTTAACTTTACTGTAACTGTGCTTACAGGAAAGCACAAGCAGAGGATAGGAATCAACATGACCGTGAATCTGCATTTGGTTGGCCCTAAGTGGAAACACCATTTGCAAGCAGCGCTCATGGATTCACCAGTCTACAGAATGGCTCAAAAACCAGACCGTAGATAGCTGACTGAGTGGTTCGGTATGGTGTCTAACCGTAAGCAGGGCAGCTGTGAGTAGCGTGCGAGGACAGACCCCTACTGAAAGCAACGGCCAGGTCACAATGTCTAGGAAGACATGCAGGGCACACTCTGCTGGGTGACCTTCTCTAACAGACTCCTTCATCTGAAGTTGCCATGTCTTGTGCTTCCCTCAGTCCCATGAGCTCACAGGTGGGGCTTTCTCAAGGGTGGCTGGATGGAGAATGTGGGAGGCAGAGATTAGGGGTGCATGATTACTAAATTAGCCTACGGACCGGTCTGTGTAGTTCTGGGTGTGAGTGCTACTTACCCTAAGCTGAGTAGCTGAAACAGAATACAAAAAGGGCAGCAAGAAGCTATGGGGGCGTGCTGCTTGCTTTTGCGGTCTTCTCTCTGCTATGGAGTATTTCTCCTCTGCAATGGCCCTCACCTACGTCACCCTGCCTGGAAGCCAGGCAACTCTGGAATGAAACTTCCACAAACTGTGAGCTGAATACTGTAAAGCTTTCTTCCCTTAACTTTGGGGGTTTTATTGCAGCAATGAGAAAAGACATTATATAGCAATGGCAGGGGATAGGCCACTTCTGTTCCATTCATACCTAGCAGGTGCCTAAGGACAGGGTGTAATTTACTTCATTACTTGATGACCAGAGATAATTGTTCTAATCATGGCTTTGAAGCAACGTGTTTACTACGTTGCTATGGGCAGCCAGGAAAAACAGCATGGAAAAGGCAACACCCAGGCACCTTATCACGAGCCTGGCTGTATCTGATGCACAGCAAACTCGCAGCTCACGTCAAGTGGGAGAGCGGAGGAGACACCAAAAACCATGCGGCCCATGCTGAACACAATCACAAGGTACTCGATCTTGACAGGTCCAAGTGAATCTCCTAGAAATTTTAATTTCACCCCTGACAACTCCAAAGACCAGGAATGATTAGTTATAAGAGTTAGTAAATTTACAAATAGGCCAAGAGTGTTAGACATAGCAGTCAACAGCACAGCTCAGTCATTTAGGGTAACAAGGACTAAATAACTCATAAGGAAAATGTTAAAGACTTGTAAGACTCTAGTCCAGAAGCAATCTAGCCTAAGGTAAGACTTACGGGCCACACAACTGGTAAGAAGGAGGGCTTTGCCCACACTTTGACTCATTAGACAGTCCCTAAGCAGTATTTATAGGCTTCCATTTGAAGGAACCTTGTCCATGAAGTCCATCACCAAAACAATAATTGGGCTCTGAATAGCATAGTGGCAGCAACCAGGAAACAAAATATCCTGTGCAGTTCTGGTTTATAAATATCTCCTGTGAGGTGGTGAGCTTGAATCCTACTGTTTCATCACTTCCTGAGGGACTGGGAGTCAAGTTTCTGAGCATGTAAAAACTTAACCCTAGACTAACTATTCTTACTCCCTGAAAGCACAGCCACACTGGATGTCAAGCATGTAAACAGCTAGTTGGCCCCAATTCCTTATTAGTGAGACCTTAATACCAGACACTTAAAAGACCCATGGGAAAAGCCAAAGGGCAGCAGATACGTCGGGCCTTAACATGTGGCCCCGCCCTGTGACTCACAGGCCAGCCCTGCAACCCGAGGTACCTGTGCAGTCTGGTCGTGCAGGACATGGACACTGTAGCCCAACAGCTTGAAGAGGGCGACAAGGGTGCTGTAGTCCACCTCCCCTCCAGAGCGCAGCTCTAGGTCCTTCTCGCCAGTGAAGTGCACGTTGCTCAGTACCAGTGCCAGGCCTCGAGGCTGGGAAAGCAACCTGTAGGCCTGGATAGGGGAGGCCAGTTAGAGCTTCCTGATGATGTGAGCCACGAGGACCCCGCTACATGGGCCACTTCCATAAATAAATAAAGACCTGACACTGTAATCTTAACACCACCAGTGAGAAGCGAAATGCCCCACACACAACAATCAGCACGGACTTCCTGCGGACACCAAGTAGGTTGAGGTAGCCTACACAGGCCCGCCTGCCCAATTTGTGCAGTTCCACAAGACTCACCTGCTGGTGATGCGTCTGATAAAACTCGGGGGTACAAGGCTTCACCTGGAGGCAGGGAGGGCCGTCGCCATTATCGAGGGAGGGCTCCCCCACATCTGCAGTAGGGCAGAAAGCCAGAATGCTGGAAGACGTTCAAACCCCCACTCTGGCACCCCACTGCCACCCTCTGAACTAGCCTTGGAAAACAATAGTGACCCAACCCTCTTTCTGATCTGCAAGCATCGCCCAGGCACAGACCCTGCTGGCTTCACACCAAGCTACCACACGGCCTCCACTCTTGGCTGGCCTGTAGTAGGTGCTGAACGACTGCAACAGGGCTATGGGATCAGATCCAGATTCTTATCGCTAGGCTGCTGGTCAGCAGGCTCATGGCCCTAATGGTAGCCTTCTCTCCAGCTAATCACATGCAGGATTTCCCACCAGTACAAAGAGTTCAAAGGGCCAATGAAGCTGAAGAATGTTCCTTATAGCAGAGGGTAAAAGGACCCACCTAGTGGCTTATCTAAACTCCTTATCTAAACTGTCCTCCTAGGCCCTAATGAATACAGTGAGGAACTGTGCCCAATGTCTCTCACAAGGCAGAAGCTAGATACTGGTCAAGTTGGAGAAATCAACCTTTCCCCCGGGATTCTTACCAGATGACAGGCGGAGCTGCTTGTGAGGAGAACAGGACTCACACACTGGCAAAGGGAGACTCACGTCATAGTCACAGCTCAACTGTAAGAAATCAGGACACGTGGTGACCAACTTTAAGGAGATGGTCCAGGCCAGATAAAAATCTCTTTCTTACTCTGCCCCACAGAAGTTCTTTCCGGCCAGATGAACCCTCCCCGGAACCGCACACTCGTAGAGTGCCATACCCGTGGCAGTACATGCTGAAGATCAGAGAGGGTTGCGAGTAACAGATCCTCTAGGTGCCCCTGTTTGGTCTCCCTCAACGCCACACAGAAAGCATCGAAGGCCTCAGGGCCCCTCTTGGGTAACAAATTGAGGAGCTCCACATTCTGGCTGAAACTGCCTACTTTGGCCTAAGACACAGAAACAAAACATGATATAAGATGTTTTGCTTAATCTGGTTATAACCCTATTTTATCCATGTAAGCATTCTTTCCCATAGTGTCTCAGTCATTTTAAATTCCTTTAGAAGGAAAAATACATAAGGGCCAGTGGATGAAGCACTTCCTTAGGGAAGTGCATGGGTGAGGGTTTGATTCCTGGCCCTGCCTGCCGTGCCAGCCCCACTCTCTGGTGCACTGAGCCTGCGATGGGAGTCCGGGCATGGCGGCGCACCTGTAATCTCAGCACTTGGGAGGCAAGAAGGAGGATCACTATGAGTCAGAGCTACATAGTAAGATCTTGTACAAAAACATAATGAATGAATGAATAAATAAACAAATACAGCTGAAGTCCCTCCCACTCATCTTGGATTTTTAAAAATCTTTTATTTATTTGTTTGGTACAGGGCCTCACTATGCAGCTCAGACTCAGTGATCCTTCTGTCTCAGCCTCCCTGGCATTGGGGTTATAGTGTGTGCCACCATGCCAGCTTTCAGGAGTCACCAGGTTTTGGGCGTCGGCAGGGCATGCAGTGCCAGGGACTGAACCTGTCTGTGTCCTTGTGCTTGCCAGGCAGGGGCTTAGACTGTGGAGCTATCTCCCCAGCCCCCTCGTCTGGAAACACGGATCTTTCCTATCCGGTCCCTGAGGCACTTCCTCAGACACGACATCCTTCTCACGCTCGGCTCCTGTTCCAATTTCATGTTCTTGGCCTCGTCCCGTCTTTTGCCTGCACGTACCTGGATGAGCTCTCTCATCTCTAAAGTAATGATGTCCTTCTCCAGGAGATGCTCTATCAGTTCGCTCAGCAACAGCTGCTTGGCCAGCACCACTCGGTTCCTTTTCAGGGTTTCCTGATGGTCAGGATGCATGCCGCATGCTCCTGTTACTCTACAGTAAGGTAGGCACAGAAAGGTATCAAGTGAGGGCCCGCGGAAGAGGCATGGACACAATCCACACAATCAGGGCTTAGAAAAAAGGTCAAGCCTGTTTCATTGAGTCTGGTTGAATTCAAAGATGTACTAGGTCATAACACGGTCTTAAGGGAATAATGTGTAATTCTTGGTGGAGTATAACAACAGGGACGGCCTGAGGTGAATGCTAAGCCCAGATGAGGGAAATATCTATCGTACTGAAAATAATATACAGGGACCCCCTTTGAGGCACAGTCCTCCGGCAGAACAACTGTAAGAGAATGATTTCAGATGGTACTACCTATTAGTCATCTAAAGCTAATTTAAGTTTAAAATGTTCTCTGACGAGGAATGAGCAATGGCCAGGTTAAACAGCCACATGCTCTCTCTAGATTACTTCTGCAAATTGTTTTCTGCAGCTTTTTCGTTTCTGTGACAAAATGACACTGGAAAGCAGAATCCTCGAAGATGAGGGCAAATAGCAAATGCAACAGGAAAGTCACATAAATATCAACGAGGGACACAATCAACATGACTCAAAACAGACCACAAATCATGACTTGGAATCAGAATGCAAGGACACTAAATTATTTGGTTTGCTAGGAACAGTGTCAATTTATGGATTGGTCTGAAAAGAAATTAGCTTCTACTTTTGAACTAAAAAGTCTCATGTTCACCGCATATGTCTAAGTGCCTAATTTATATAAATCAAGAGCTCTCTAGTTTTAGCTTTCAAACACATGACAACATCAAGATCTTGATGGCAGTGAAAAAGCAAAGTGACACTATTTTAGTCCTATTTTTCCATATGAGCTTCCTTTCTGGTAGGATCCTCAAGCATTTTAAATTAAGAATTCCTTTAAAAAGAAAAGCATGCAATATATGTCTTTCATGTCAAATAGTCAGGCACTTCCTCAGTCAGGCATACCATCATTTCCATACTTTCTAGCTTAAAGTATACTTTAAGATGTTCAGTGGATTAAGTGCCTGCTTAGGCTAATGCAGGGACCAGGGTTCAATCCCCAGCAGGGCCACCAAGACTGGGAGTGGTGGTGCACAAGCCTATAATTCAGTGCTGGGGAGGCTGAAAACACAGAAGGACCACTGCTCCAAGCTGTGTAGTGAGACCCTGTACCAAACACATGAAAAAAAGGCAGGATGATTTTAAAGATGATATGCATGACAAGTACTATGAACTTCATGTTACTTTTAAGTGAAGTTGTGCGTCACTTGTAATTTTTCTGGTTTAATTCGATTTTGTACTCTCTTAAAAAACACATCTAAGCTTAAAAAAAAGATAATAAAAAGTAAAAGGAAATGGCATCTTCAAATCAGTGAAATACCATGCATCTGGTATGGATGTACATAGCATAAAGCTATTCTTGGCCTAGAGGTTCACAGTTAGAAAAAAGGAACACAGGAGACCCAGGAGAGCATGGGGGGGGGGGATCCTCGGGCAGAAGGGGCGCTGAGAATACACCTGCTGCTCCACAGTGTCACTGAACCCTCCTCTGCAGCAGCATCTAATGCAAATCACCCACTTAGGAATTATCTTAAGGCACACCCGCAGAGGAACAGTGCCGACAGGTGTAAATTCCATAGGAACGCCGCGGTAGGGATGCTGTTGGCTGCTGGCTGTTCCCTCAGGAGACATGAGCAATGATGGAGCAGCCATCTGCCTCGACTCAACTCGTACTCCTGACAGCTTTCTCTTCCACTCGCCTTCACCACACCATCCTTCATCCTCTATCCTCTCCTGCTACACTGTTTCCTTTACAGGACGTTGGACCCTCCGTTAAATGCTGACAGGGCCTTCAAACTCTCCCACAAAATACCTTTTCCCACGCAATCTCATCCCCACCCACTGCTCATTAGCTCTAAAGTCTCGCGAAAGTTCCAGACGGGAATTTTCCTCCCCTGGCTCGCTGCTTTCCATCGGAAGCATCAAGCGCTCTCTGCACACCTGCCTCTTCTTCCCTTCACACCGCGAGGTGAGTCCTAACGTGATCTTCCCAAAGATCGGTGTTCTCCTTCTTCAAAGTCCTAAAGTAATCTCCTGCGTCTGGAACGGCGCTAATGAAAACAAGTCCTCTTGGGTGACCGTCTGCCTCGAATGGGGACCGAGAGGGGCAGAGGTACGCACGGAGCTACAGGAACCTCCTAGCTCCATCCAAAAGCTCAACTCCCAAAGCCTGTGCTGAATTCTTTGGAAAAAAAAAAAAATACTGCCATTGTACACAGATAACGCAGGTCACGATGCAGGCAGCTCAAGTCCGATACACACAGCACCCGAGTCTGCAGGTCTCCACGGTTCTTAAGGGATCAGACTACGTCCAGTTTGTACGGAGAGCTGAGGCGAGGCTAGCGCGTATCCAGAAGCTGCGATCTAGCAGGACTGGACAGGGCTACTCGCAGGCTGGGAGAGACAAAGGCAGCCGGCGCTTCCGTTCGCAGGGCACCAGGCCGAGAGACCCGCCCGCACACCCCCGCGCGAGGGGAGGGAGGGGAGGCTCCGGGCGCCCGGGTTCCGCGGCACCGCACGTCCTTAGCAGGGAGCGCAGCCGCTTTCGCTGCAGGGTCGCAAGTCCTGGGCCGAGTCCATTTTTCCCGAGCCCCCCGGGGGTCTCCCCCACTCACCTGCGCCTCCGGTCGGCAGCCATGAGCCCCTTTTGTTGCACAGCCGGTCGGGCCGCCGCGCTAGGCGCCGCCATTTCCTGCTTTTCCCGGGCCGTGCACCGACTGCCCACAACCCAAACAGACCCGACGCCCCTCCACCCCCTTCCTCCGCATCACCCCTCCCGCCAACGTCGCATCCCGCGCCTGCGCACTACCGCTCCTAGCGCCTACCCGGCGCCAGGCAGGTGTCAACCCCGTCGAGGTAGGTGTGTGCGCAAGCGCAGAGACATCGCCGGTGCAGTACCGTCCAATGGGGCGAGAGCAGAAGCTGGGGAAACGGAAGTGGAAGAGGCGGGAAAAGAACAGTGCCCCGCCCATCTAAGAATTCCATTGGCTAAGGTTTCCCGCGGAAACCGCAGCTCCTCCCCGGGCACCCCCCCGCCCCTCCCGCCCCGCCCATTGCAATTACTCCGCAGAGACCTTTGTAGCGGGACAGCTTGCTGGTTTAGGGTAGGTCGACTGGGGCCAGAAGGCGCTTCTTGCACTAGACGGCGCTCTTCTGGGAGGCTGCACTAGATCGCGGTCATGCTCAGCCCACCCTGCTTGTAGATACAGCTGTCCCCCATTCTATCTACATGGAGTCTTCCATCCAATCACTAAAAGTCGTTTCAAGACAAGATTGTGGCAGATGGCCTGGCTTCCCGTTGTTACACTGTACTGATAACGCAATAGGCTTTGGAACCATAAATCTATTATTATTATTATTATTATTATTATTATTATTATTATTTTAATGTTACTAGCGGTGTCGCCGGGGAGATAGCTCAGAGGCACAAGTGCCTGCCTGGCAAGTGTAAGGTCCTGAATTTGATCCCCGATTCCGCCAAAAAAAAAAAAAAAGAAAAAGAAAAAACAAAAGTTACTAGCAGTGTATTCTTGTGCAAATTACCCAACTCCTGTAATCTTTAGGCCCTCGTTTTCTAAAGAGGGTAAGAATACCTGACATGGCTGAAAGACTAAGGCATCTGACAGATGCAAAGCGTCCAGAGCAGATGTAACGCAGCTTCGCCTCACATCTTCCTTCTCCAGATTCCTCCTCTTCACCAGCACTCTAGCTCGAAATACTGGGCATGCGCAGGTCAGTCAGCTTCGCCAGAAGATTCACACTGTGTCGCCCACGTGACCTTGTCTGGATCCAAGTCTGCATGTATGTTTAGGTGGCAGTGCAGTTCCAGACACATAGAAATGTCTCTGGCACGTGTCTCTGGTCACGTGAGTCAGTGGGTCGGCTGCAGAGAGACGGAAGTCCTGAGGGAGTCCTTTAGGAGTGTGGCCAGCTGTCCTCATAGAAAACGTTATCATCATCAGGGCGAGCAAAACACTCGTCATAGGCAGGGGGTGGAGTCAGGGGCTCCACCTTGGGGGTCCCCCTCAAGCTCTGCAGATCTGGAGCAGTGGATACAACGCGTGGTCCCCGAAGCCCGAGGCTGATAAGGGGTCTTCCATGGTTCCCTCCCTGAGTCATGGACCCCTCTGAGCCCACACGATTTTCCAGTCTGTCTGTCCAGGGTCTCTCTGGTTGGGAAGCCTGTTCCCTGTCCAGTTCCGAGGAGATCACCACACTGCAGTAAGGAGGTGGCTGATCCACTTCTTGGGGGGCATTCTGTGACTCTCGTGTCACCACTGCCTCCTCGTAGGTTGGTACCTCAAAAGCTTCATTGTCTCTGAGGAAGGAGGAAGAAGATGGTTAGTGAATTCCTGAAAGGACCTCTTCTTGTTCCTGTACAGTGTCCACAGAACACCCTTTTGTTAGCCCAGAATCCTGAGAGTGACAGGAAAGCAGAGTGTGTGCTAAGACACTAGGGAGACAGAGGGAGAACAGACCTCGAGTGTGGTCCTCCTGCCCACCCTCAACTCACCGGCCACCGACTGAGGTCCCTTGGCTCTGAGTCTCCAAGGACTGCCTGGCTCTCTGCATTGCCCGGAGGCGCCATTCCACAAAAGTGGCCAACAGGCACCCCAAGAACAGAAAGCCAGCCAAGGTGAGGAAGGCATAAGCCAGATGGGTGAGGTCTGGCTGTATGCTCAGCAAAGTCAGGCCCAGGAGGAGGAAGGCGCTGCTCAGGAAGAGAAATGGCTTCTTCAGTCTCCCCCACAGTTGGCTAGGCACCATGGCCCCTCCAGGGCGCCTGCAAGAAGACACACCACTGTTCTGTGGAAACTAGCCGTTGATATCCCACTGCGCCAGCTTGCCAAAGCAGGCATATCCTAATCTTCCTCTGGTTTTACTTCTCCGGTCTCAAGTACACGACCAGGTCTGTAATTCGCTCTCCATTGTCAGCCTGCATGGCAATGCTGGATGAAGCGCTAGCCTGCCTGGCGCCCTGACTGGAAGCCCTTCTGCGAATTTACCTTGTCAGGACTCTGCCTCCCTCCCTCCCAGGTCCCAAGATCCCGCCCATCACCTGCCTGCAGCCTCTGCACACCTGCATCTCTGGAATCCAGGAATTAGTACAGGCCCTGCCCTGTCCCTGTTGTGGCTGGGATTGAATCTCCACCCTCCACCCCTCCTTCCACAGGTCCTCAGTGTGGTCACTGGAGAGAGAACGGAGGCTCAGGTGTCACTTACCTTGGGAGTCCTGTCCTCTTGATTCCCCCACCGGTCAGTGCACGTGCTGGCTGGCAGGAGAAGCTGCACTGAAGAACACAACGGCTTGGGCAAGGTTTTCCAAAAGCCTGGGGCTGGTCACTCTCGTTCTTCCCTGCACCTGACCTGCCAGACACACCCTTCCCCCCATCTGCTAATTCCTTCAGAATTCAGCACAAGGGCGGGGAGGCCAGGGTAAGCCTTCTCTCAGGAACACAACAGCTCCAAGCCAGGCGGAACCTGAAGCCAGGCCGCCGTCGTCGGTGCCCGGAGCTCTGCTGGTACCCAGCCCCACTCCCGCTCCTTCCACCTAGCTCTTCGTGGTGGGCTCCCGCTCACCTGGCTCACAGACCGCACAAAGCAGTCCCCGGGCTCCCTGGGCGGAAAGGGCCCAGCTGGAGGCGGAGCCCACTGGCCCCAGCCCCTCCTGGTCCAATCCCTGTCCTGCCAGTCTTCCTCCTCTCCGGCCTCCTCCAGGGTGGCCTCCTCCTCCTGCCCCACCTTGATTTCCACCCCGCGGGGATAAGAAGGCTCTCCTGTCCTGCTCACAATGATCTTTGTACTTAGGACCTGCATTCCAATGAGCCTTTTCCTCTCCTTCCTGCGTGAGCACTGGACGTTAGTCACAGCCTTCCATCTGGGCGATTTATTTTGTACCTTACTCTCCCAGTTGACTGTAAGCAGAGACTGGAGGCCGTGATTTATTTAATGTCTGTCGATATCACCCAGGCACCATGCAAACTAAGTCGCTGGTGTGAGCCAGTGTGTGAGGCCCTGCTTCTGCCAGAGTCTGTGTTTCTGCGAATCAGTCAGGTGTGTGTGTGTGTGTGTGTGTGTGTGTATCTGTCTGTGTGTGTGTCTGTGTGTCTGCTTCTCGACTCAGTTAACTCTCCATTCTGCAATCATACCTTCAAGGCTCTTATAGAGGCCGGGCTCACACTGTAACCTTGGTGTCTCTTGTCTCCTCTGTGTCTCTGCCTGGGTATATGATATATTTTATTTTTTTCCATTGTGAGAGTCCCAAGGGACATGTTAATTTCAGTCCTCTCAAAGTCTCTGACACTGGGTAGCTATCTGCTGCATAGAGTCATTGCTTTGATTAGACACCACTCTTAAGGGGCCCCATCGTCCTTGGTGAACCCCAAACCTATTCTTTAGATATGCGGTGTGGGAGGAGGTGCTGAGAGGTGGAGGGTGACCCGAGGCCTAGCCTGTCCTTGGCCCCTTCTTCCTGTGTGTTAGCATTGCACAGACTGAGGGAGGTGTAAACAGTGGGTATGTATATAATCCCATGTTCCCAGGGGTGACACTTATGGAGACCTTGCCAGGACCACTGTGTGTGTGGACTCCGTATGTGTGTGTGGGGGAGGGGAGGGCATGAGACAGTGTGAGAAGGAGCATGTCGGTAGGGTAGCAGCACGTGTGGGTGGTGGAGGGCTGTCGCCGTGACCCTCTGCTGGAGGTTCTCTGGAGGTTCCTTGAGGCGTGAACTGCACAAAGCAGGGCACGAGCGGGAGAAGAGCTGAGGTTATTTTGATCTCACCAACCTCAACTATTCAGTTCCTCTGGGAAAGAATGACATTGATCATCGGCTAGCAAGAAGGCAGAATGGCCAGGTGGTGCCTGTGCGTGTGATGAGACAGGAAGATTCGTGCAGAAGTGAATTGGGAGCATGTAAGCAGGGTATTCCAGGAGGCAGGGGTCCAGGGCCATGGGCCTGCATGTCCACAGCACGAGACGTTATTCTGTGCAGGAGACCTGGGGCCTGTGTAGTTCATATCTCTTGGCTGGCAAAGGGAGAGGTAATACAGAGATCTGCTAGTTGAAATAAAAAGTAGAAGCTGGACATGGTGGCGCAGGCCTATAATGCCAGCATTTGGGAGTCTGAGGCAGGAGAATCTTTTCTACTTCGAGACCAATCTGAGCTACAAAGTGATCTCAAGGCCAGCCTGAACTGCATAATGAGACCCTGTCTCAAAAAAAAGACAAAAACAAACAATAAGTAATCAGAAAGGCTGGATTGTTGGCTGGCGGTGCTTTTTAAATGTATTCTTGGGGGCCCAGCAGGATGGCTCAGTGGTCTAAAGTGCCGGCAGGCGGCTGCAGGGAGCGCGGTTTGATCCCTGGCACCACATGCTGCGCCAGCCCTGCCCTCAGGGCAGGCTGAGCTGGCCATAAAAATAAACAAACAAACAAAAGTTCTGAAACAAGAAAAAATAAAATAAAAAAAAATGTATTCTTCATCTGGTGAGATAACTCTGTGGACTAAATGTCTGCTTAGGCAAGCTCAGGGACCAAGGTTTGATCCCTGGGTCTGCATGCCAAGCTGGCCCTTCCCCCAGGGCACACTGAGCCCATGACCAAGTCTGGGCTTGGTGGCACATGCCTATAATGCCAGCATTTGGAAGGCTGAAAACAGGAGGATCACTACAAGTCTGAGCTGCTTAGTGAGACCCTGTACCAAATACATAAATGAAAAACAGGTGTATTCTCTATACCAGTGTTATGGTTTGTGTCTAGTTGTGCCCCAAACTGTCATGCAGTCACTGGGGCAGGCTTCTAAAGTTTGTGTTTAATTCATGCTCCAAAGCTGGAATTATGAGTGTAGGAGCTACACTCATCCTGGGGCAGATAGCCGGAATGTAACATAAGGAAGGGAGGCTTGCTAGCTGCTGCAGCTGCGGCTTCTCCGTTTTGACTCGCACTGTTTTGCCATTTTCTATTGCCATGAACCACTGCCCTCTTCTCCACACCACTTTGCCTTGGAGCCAGTTGAGTATGGACTGAAACTTCCACTAAGTGTGAGCTAAGTAAATTTTTCCTTCCTCAATTTTGGACATTGGGTATTTTGTCCCAGCAGTAAAAAAAAAGTAATCAAGAGAAACAGTACTGTATTCTCTATATCAGTAATTTTAAACTGATTTGGTAAAATTCACATTTGTCAAAAAAAATTAGAAAATATTTGAAAGCGCAGGTGATTCACGACTTTTTTCTTTTCTTTCTTTCTTTCTTTTTTTTGGGGGGGGTAGTTTAAGGAAGGGTCTACAGGGTGCCCAGGGTCTCACTACTAGATCAGACTCAGTGATCTGCCTGTTTACAGCCTCTCAAGAGCTAGGATTATATGCCCAGTCTCAATTGCCATCTCAGGGTGCCCTGGGGGTGGGACCAGCACGGCCAGTCCAGAGGTTGAACCCCTGACCCCTGTGCCTGTTTGCAGGTGCTTTATTCCACTGAGTTACTTGGCCAGCCCTCTCGATATTTGGCTGTCCCCCTACTTATGATTATCCCTAATGTGGCCATCTACAATGTTTAAAATTCTTTGCAGGCGATGCCTGTATAAATCATTCACTGGATGAGATCAATGTCCACTCATTAGTCTGTATCTTTAATATGTCTGAAGCCTGTTGATGTAGCCTAAGTTTTCCTATTTTCTTCCTTGTTCCTTTTTTGGTGCTGGGTGCAGAACCCAGGGCTTTGTCCATGCTGAGCACACACTACTACTGACCTTTACCTCCCAACTCCAGCAGAGTAATTTCTAAGAGCCATCTGATGTTTTATTGAATTAATATACTGCAATTCGAGCCGGGTGTGGTGTTGCGTGCCTGTAATCCCAGCACTCGGGAGGCTGAGGCAGGAGGATTGGTGTGAGTTCGAGACCAGCCTGGGCTACAAAAGTGAGCTCAAGGCCAGCCTGAATTGCATAGCGAGACCCTGTCTCAAAAAGACAAAATAAATAAATACATAGCAAGCCACAATTCGACTAGCATACCCTTATGTTACTCAGTAATCTTGAGCCTATGTCATCCAATTCTCTCGGTTGTTAAAGAGGATGCTGCTAAGCAGATACAACGTGGATCACACAGCGGTTGTAGGGCCAGACCGAGGGAGGGAGAACTGAGAAGTCATTGCTGATGGGACTCTTTGAGGCATATCCAGATGTTCTAGAATTCCATAGTAGTGATGCTTGCCGGAGAGATCCCATTGAACTTCACACCCCAAAAGGGTGAACCATATTTCAGGAAAACTGTTTGTAGCCTCAGTAGATGCCTTCTTGGGTGTAGTTCTTTTTGCAACTGAATGATTCTTCTTCTTCTTCTTCTTCTCCTCCTCCTCCTCCTCCTCCTCCTCCTCCTCCTCCTCCTTCTCCTTCTCCTTCTCCTCCTCCTTCT
>PVJA010017184.1:0-42050 GCA_004027025.1 Myocastor coypus | reverse complement strand
TTTTTGTCTTTTTGAGTCAGGGTCTCAGTATGCAGTTCAGGCTGGCCTTGAGCTCACTTTTGTAGCCCAGGCTGGTCTCGAACTCTCACCGATCCTCCTGCCTCAGCCTCCCAAGTGCTAGGATTACAGGCGTGCGCCACCACGCCCGGCCTCTTCTTCTTCTTCTTCTTCTTCTTCACTAAACTGCTGTTTTTCAGGTGTCACAAGTCCAGGATCTAAAGAGACTGTGCTATACTGCTGGATTCTATGTCACCATCTTCTATGAATTTGAAATATACTTAAGAACTCATTGTTTCTGTTTTCATTTTTAGGGCTCACTGCTTTCCCCTTTTAATTTAAACTTATATTTTGAATATTTAAACATTTTTCTGGTTTAAAAATAAAAGCCACATTAAAAGTTTGTTAGGTAAAATGGTGTGGACCAAGCAAAAACACAGCCTGAATTAGGGTGCTGAGCAGGACCTCCAGGAGTAACCCCGCAGGACAGTCACTGGGAGTTTACTGAACTGGGTTTTCATGGAGGGTTTGTTGGGATGAAGTTCAGTAGGGTAGGGACAGGGCCAGTGTGAGACCAAGGAGATGAGAATTGCTGAGTGGCAGCACAGTGACAGCCGGGTTTTGGGGTTAAGCCAGCCGTGTCCAGGTGCACTGTGGCCTAGCAGAGCAGGGGGACGTGGGAGTCAGCTGTGATCTCTCACAGGGCTGAAGCAGGGGGAAGCAGCCACTACAGGAACCCAGATGGCTGGGGGCAAACACAGGTCAGAACTGTCCACGGTCAACCCAGAGAAGTCTCACTTCCATCTCCGTCCTTCCTGCCTGTTATAGTTTATGTCTAGTTGTCCCCCCAAAGCCTCATGAGTCATGGGGCGGGGACGTCTAGAGTTTGAGACTTGATCCATGATCCACTGGGATTATATGTTATAATACTGATGGGATTGTGGTCTGAGACTCCTGGGATTGTGGGTGTAGCCTAAGATAGATAGGCTGAGGCAGAAAGCCTGAATGTAATATAAAGAGAGAGAGAGTTGAGCTGTTGCTCTCTGCTCCCGTTTGGTCGGTTGCCTCTGTTGCAATTGTTGTCATTCCACCGCCATGAACTGGATGCTCTCTGCCCTGTTCCACTCAGCCTTGGGCCAACCAAATATGGACTGAAACCTCCAGTAACTGTGAGCTAAATAAACCTTTCCTTCCTTCATTTTGAGCATGAGGTATTTGTCCCAGCAATGAGTAAAAAGTAACTAAGACACTGCCTTAATGCCTTATTCGCAGCTTTATGGGCATTGGTTTTCATTCGCCTTCAACTTATCTGCCTTTTGTTTGTGTTTTTGCTTTTTATCTCTGTGTGCATTGTGTGTTTCTTCAATAATAAATGTGGCTGTTCTTAGTCATTTTTATTAAAAAGATACTCAAGCATGAAATTTACATACAGAACTGAACAAATCACACATACACTGTCCCATAAATTTTCAGAGTGCACACATCTGTATGGATGGCGACCTCAGGACTTTGCACGATAGCACTTCCTGCTCATGAGACCACGCCTTACAGCATTATCTATAATAGGAGATCTGGACTCACTCTAAGTATGTGCACCCCAGAAAAACGTTCACTAAATTACAGTACATGTGCTCAGTGAGGCCCATGCCCGTGCCCAGCAGGAGGCGGGTCGGTGCCAAGAGGCTCTGTGTCTATGGGATGATATGGAGCCAATCCCACCATGTAATGTTTTCCAGGGAAAAAAAAAGGTGGAAAGATTACTTTGAAAGTGCAGTCTTGGCCGGGTGTGGTGGCACACACCTGTAATCCCAGCACTTGGGAGGCTGAGGCAGGAGGATCAGTGCGAGTTTGAGACCAGCCTGGGCTACAAAAGTGAGTTCAAGGCCAGCCTGAACTGCATAGTGAGACCCTGTCTCAAAAAGACAAAAAAAAAAAAAGAAGAAGAAGGAAAGTGCAGTCTTGTGATAGAAGGCATTCAGAAATAAATAAATATAGTTTCGCAGTTGTTTCCTCTGCAAACTTGGTGTTGACTTGCTGACATTTCTTGAGTACAGTACCTTTGCCATGCGAAGAACTGTTTCCAACATAGAACAGATCCAAAATCACTAACCTATTTCATATTATCATCCTTGAGCGTAAAATCCTTCAAATTTATACAGACATAGTTTCCTCAACACCTTCCTTTTCCAATACCCAATAGCTTTTGAAACTACAATATAATAAATAACAATACTATTATTTATTAATAAAATAATAATGGCTCTCACTATATATAATGATATACCTAATGCAGTGATAAATGTAACATAATATAGAAGATGCATACACTACTAAACCCTTCAAATAAACATATGCCACTTCCAATTACCAGTTCTCAGCTTCTAAATTGCTATCTGGTGCCCCCTACTGGCCACCCACAGAAAGGAACGTGAAGCCCCGGAGTCATCCATTAGTGGGCTTCAGAGATACACAGCGCCACTCACTTCCTCAGAGCTAGGATAAAACGGCTCTTGCCACCACATGCCACGCTGGCCCTGCTCCCAAGCACGCTGAGCCGCCCACAGAGACCGAGTGTGGTGGCGCGTGTTTGTAATCCCAGTGCAGGAGGAAGCCGAAAACAGGAGGATCACTATGAGTCTGAGCTGTGTAATGAGACCCTGTACCAAATACACAAAAAAATTAGAAAGTAAAAAATGGCCCTTGCTTGGCCTTCAAAGACTAAGACCCCCGACTTTCACAGTAGCGTCCAGCAGCATCAAGTTCATTAAGCTCCTTCTCCACCTGACCGCTTGCATGAGACCACTTTTCCTTCACCTGTCAAACACAGTGAACTCATTTAGACCCATTACACCCCGCAGAACAGGCAAATGGGAAGCTAGCTTATTCTCCCTTACTCTCCATATGCCTCCTTACGAGCTACGGTCACTTCCTGTTGCTCTCAGCAAGTGTGCTTTTACTATTTTCTGGATAGAGCCAAAGACAAAAGTCTAGGTAAATCATCCTTGGGGTAGCTTTATGCATTGGCTTGAATTTAACTAATTAACCAAAGGCTATTACAAGACTTTACTGCTAAATACATTTGGCCTCTGGTTTAGAATGATTAACCATAAACTTGAGTCCTTTATCCCTCCTGGCCCCAGACGCTCTATTCTAGTTCAGAGGAAGCAGGACATGAGCCAGGCCCAGTCCCTATGTTGACTAGCAACTTCTTGAAGGTTCTGCAGATAAACAAGTTGTCATGTTTGATACCTTCTGTGGGTTATCAGGAATGCCATTTGCCTTTCAAAGCATTCAGAAAACAACATCTTGCTTGCTTTCAAGAGACAAAGAGGCAAAGAGTATAACTTGTTCTCTACCATAAATTCTTCTTCCCTTCTTCTACTTAAAAGTTCTTCAGTTATAATTGTTATGCAAACTTTGTTAATGAAATGATCTGCTTAGATCATTTTAAAAGAAATACACATGCTGTTTTCTGTGATTTCCATGTACAGTGTAGCTCGGAGAAACTGGCCAGGCTGCTTTGCAGGCTGGCACCTCCTGCATTCTCATGGCTACCCTGAAGATGATGGTGTCCAGCTAGTCTGTGTTACATCAAATAAGATCCCAATAGAAACCCCTGAAAATTGGCAGCTCATTGGTCTCCTGCTTTACTTCCTTTTGAGGTTTCTCTTGTTTATTCTTGATTAGATTTTTTCATTGGGATATCTTCAAATGGCTTAACCACACATGGTAGGTAGCCCTGAATCTTTGCTCTTAAAGTCGACATGTAATATATTCAATTTAGCAAATAAAGCATCATCTCCTTAAGGCAGACCTACTTTCTACACAGTGGTGGGTCACTTTCCTTGTCCAATAGAGCAATAAGACTAATATTCAATCAGATAAATTAATGCTGTAATCCTGATATAAAAAGAGTGAGTGGGTTAAATGCTAGTAGCAGGTGAAATGGAGTTAAACTCTACAATTTAAAATAATTGTGGTGCTGGGGAGATAACTCAGAGGCACAAGCACCTACCTGGCAAGCACGGGTTCCAAGTTCAATACTGGGCCCACATGCCATGCCGGCCCCGGAACTTTGGGCACACACCAGAACAGGGCATTGTAGAGCACACCTGTAATCCCAGCACTGGGGAGGCTGAGACAGGAGGATCACTGCCAGCTCAAGACCAGCCCAGGGGCTCCCTAAGTGAGCACAAGTCCAGCCAAACTGCAATATGAGACTCTGTCTCAAAAAAAAAACTGTGAAAAAATTTTAACCATTGGAACAACAAATTCTTTTTCAAATGACCAAGTACTGTTTCAGCTTAGAGGTGGCCTGAGAATGCCTGCCAAAGCAAGATAGTGCCATGCTGAAGGCTCAAGGTCCACCTTCAGAATCTGAGTATTTGTACTGTTCTATACTATATCCCCTAAACAATGTTTATGTTAGTCATAGTATGATTGTAAAGTTAACTAAATTGGCTTATGCAACTAATTCTATGCTTTAAGGAAAATATAAAACTCTGAGATTTCCTGAAAGAAGATACAGTATGTTCATGGTCATCTGATCTCCAAAACCTGTCCTCTTCTGCATTACTGCAGCAATGTAGATATTATGAGCATGGCTCAGCTCCTTTCTCAATTCCCACCAAGGCCAAAAAAAAAAAACCTTTTCGTATACAAGAAGACTGGGTGTGGTGTCACACACCTGTAATCCCAGTGCTTGGGAGGCTGAAAACAGGAGAATCACTATGAGTTTGATCTATACAGTGAGACCTTGCACACTCTGTAGACCCTCTACTAAAAAATCCATTAAGAACAAAAGCATAAGAGCATCAAATTTTTGGAAAGAAGATAGAGAAGTTCATGTAGTAAGGTACAAATCACTAAAATTGAATATTAATTATTATCATTCTTTAAAATTCCTGCAGGCCAGATAGCTCAGCAGACTAAAGCACCTACTTAGGCAGAGCATAGCGGCCAGGATTTGATCCCCATCATGCCGTGCTGGCCCCAGTATCAGGGCACACTGAGTCAGCAATTGAGACCGGGCATGATGGCACACAGCTGCAATCTCAGGGCTTGGGAGGCTAAAAACAGGAGACTCACTAGAAGTCCAATATACATACTGAGACCCTGTAGACCCAGTACTAAATAAATGATAGATAGATAGATAGATAGATAGATAGATAGATAGATAGATAGATAGAAATTACTGTTACTGGGCATGGTGGAGCATGCCTGAAATCCTAGCACTTGAGAGGCTGAGGCAGAAGGACTGCTGAGAGTTCAAGGCAAGCCTGGGCTACATAGTGAGTTGAAGGGTAGCCTGAAATGCATAGCAAAAAAAAAAAAGAACAACAACAAAAATACTGTTAACAACCACACCACAAAAAAATTATCTAGTGGCCCACTGGATGATTCGGCTTTGTGCTTCATCTCACATCTTTCTTCATGCTGATTTTTTTAAATATTTTCTACTTTACGATAATATAACTTCTCTCATGTTTCCTCTCAAAGCTGAGCTTCTTGCGCTTCCATGGATTTTACTTTCTATCCTAGACTACCTCTTGAGATATTTTTCAAAGTTGAATCTTACCCTAAAAATAATCCTAGAACAATAAGCCTAATTATTAAAATATCCATTCTCAAGTCAGGCCATTCATTGATATTTAAGACATTTGTTTTTATATAAAAATATGGGTTTCTGAGTTGGAAGATGTATGAGCACAGTTTTGGAATAAATGGTTTTCTTAATACCCATGTGATTATGATGTAGTAGAGTTGAAAACCATGGTGCTGGGAAAAAAGTACGCATATTGTTACACATATCTTGGATCATATCTTACATTTTACAATTTAAAAAAAAAACACGAGGGTTCATTTCATAATTTACATCAAAAAGAACATATAAGCTATCAAATAAATCAAGTTGTGACATACTTGTCATTTCTTGCAATGCATATGGGAACAGTGCCCAGTCACTCCAAATATATCATATGTTCTTTAAAGCTGGGACACTTTGCTATGACTGATTCATGCATTATGAAAGACCATTATTTGGACACTGGAAATCTATGAATTAAAGCTTCTGGCTATATTTCAAGAGAAATTTGTAATGTACAATTCAATAAAAGAAAAAATTATGAGTTTGACCAAATAGGAAATGAAGATAAAATTTCATCATTTTTTAATATACCTTGACATTAGGCTGTAGATAAAGATGTCAAGGGGCTCAGATGTGAAGCATATGATACGGGAAGGAGCACATAGCAGGGCTGATCTCTGCAGCTCTGGCTGGCACGGGTGATTGGCTGCCCTTGAAATAGAATAAATAAACTAATATTTTGTGTCTCATAATATGTAGTATCTTAGAATTGAAGAACTATACGATAGATATCACATTCATAATTACAAAAAACTAAAATGAAACATTAAAGTGTTAGTGACTATTGTTAAGAAATGGGCCTCTTACTGATCTTTACTGTCTTTTTCTATTTACTTCCCATGTTTACTGACAAATATAGATACAAGTCGTAATCAGAAAAGGGATGCTATGAGCACAAATATGTAAGCATAGGTATCTTTTCCATCTCCTATTTCCCAAAACAAATTCGCCAAAGTCCCTATAACAAAACTGCAATTTTTTTTCAAAGGACAATATTATATCAGCTTAGAGGTGGCATGAGAATGCCCACCCAAGCAAGGTCATGGTATATTGGGGATACAGTGTGACTTTAAAAGCTAGAAAACTAGATTTCAGATGACTTTAAACTGTAAGCCTTTCAATAATAATAACACTATTTTTAAGGAAAAATGGTGAAACAAATTTTCATAACAAAATAATAAAATAACAATAGTCAGTACATTATGTGTTGTCTTTGAAGTAGCTACTCAGATTTAAGAAATGGGCATAAAATTTCTCCCGTCGATAGCAGCACTAGCCTTCCTTTTTAAGGAACAAAGAGATATTAATAGCATAAGTGATTTGCATGTTTTCCCTTTTCCTAACATCCTTTTTTTTAAGTAGAGTGTAAAGTGTAAATAATTGTTAAGACTTCATATACCATCTCCGAACTCCAAACAATCTTTAATTAAACCCAGAATCAGCTTACTGGAATGGTGTTAAATGTGCCAGAAAAAAAGGAGCTAAGAAGCTGTCCACCTTCTCCCTTTCCAGCATTTCTCATCCGAATGGCATGCTGTGAAACACATACTTAAATTGATTGGTATTAATGCATGCACATGGGCTCCAAAATGTCAGCAAGATGCATTTGCTTTCAAGTTATATTAATTCTGCTGATTACAAAGAGTTGGGTAAATAAATCTTTCTTATACAAAAAAATGGTTTAAGGCCAGTCAGATACTTGCCTAGAAGTCTTCATCTCTGCTGGCTCACTCATTTCTTTATGTATTCATTTGACAGAAGCTGTAAGCTAGACACTGTCTAGGTCCACTACACAGAAAGGAGCAAAAGAAGTAAGGCTGCTGTGCTCTATCACCTGTATGTTCTTGGCATTCGTTAGGAAGTAAAAAGACAGAAAGATCACTGGATATAATTTTTAAAACTGCAGGGTAGGAAAATGAGAATGGTATACAGGAACTTTTACTAGGATACTTAGGAACTCTTCCTACTGGGAAGTCACATTTTCCTGAGACTGGGGAGATGCCCAGGAGGTAGCCCTGTGGAGACTGGAAGAAGAGTATTCCAGGCAAAGGATGGAAACCAGGGAGCAAGAGGAGCTTGTTGCTTAAATGGTAGAGAAGTCAGTTTGACTGGGATGAAATGAGGGAAAGCACAAGAGGCACCAGGTTAGATCAGAGATTTCAGTGGGCGCTGGATCGGGTAGGACCAAGTGGGCCACCAGATCGATTTGGAGTTTTACTCCATTTGTTATGTGGAATAGTATCATGTGATCTACAAATCTTTTAAAAGGTCCAACACAGTAAAAAGATAAGCATTGTCCCTTTCCTGGCCCATCCACTTTCAGAAACAAACTCAATATGTTTTAGAAGAGTCAGGAAACACAGGACCAAGTCCTAGGTCTATCCATTCCATACATCATTATTTCAATTAAAAAAATTTTCATCTTCTGGCCTCAATTTTCTCGTTAGTAAAATGGAACCATCATTGTCCTGAATGAGACACAAATTAATTGAAGAATTTAAAATTATCCATATAGTGAGTGGCTAGCGTGTTACGTCCCCTCTTTCTTTACCTCCTCCCTATGGAGAACAGAAGAGATACAGAAAAGAGGGATTCCAAGGCATGAGCACCCAAAAGCGCCTAATAATTGCCAGTGGTGGAACTAAGGCAAAGGGAGCAGAGCCTGTGCTTGAGACTGGACTTCCCTACAGCAGATTCGGACACAAGGATATGGGCGAGAGTAGCTTGTTCTAGAAAAGTCCCCAGAGGATTTGTTAAGGGATAGAGAAGTGAGAGAGGAGAGAGAGAAGCCAAAGAGGTTATTATTAAGCTTGAAACTACTATGGGTAAGTAGGGCCCCAGTCTCAGTGGCGAACTCTGGACGGCAGTGTAAAGGGAAACTTGAAGTTTTCCCTCCTGAGGAGTTTGGCATTTACCCAGCAAGTCCTTCAGTTCCAGAGGTTAACTGTCTCCACTTTCAGCCTGCCCTTGATTTGGCCTGAGACACTGCCCATGACCAGAGAAACACCAAAGCAAAGGGTCATAGGCCTCTCATGGCAGAGTTATAGGATGGGCATGTCCTGGAACAGGAGATGCCTGGGCAATGTGCCCATGGATCTGATAACACCTACCGTCCCTCTATCTCTTTCTCCACACACTGAGAGGCCCTCTGGGTGTGATGGACCTTCTCACTCCCTGAACTGGAAGGTGATTTTCTCCAGAGCCTGACAACCCCTGGGAATACTGCCATGGAAATGCCTGCTGGATACACCAGCAGGGACCCCATGAACATTCTACCTGAAGGACAAAGAGCCTGGGCTCTGCATTACTCAACACACCTGCAAGGCAAGCTACTGTCTCAGCTTCCCCTGGGCTTTTAGACACAAAATGTATCACACCGGTTAGGATTTCTGGGTTGGACGGAAATTTTTCTTAAGTAGTATCCTGGTCTATAAAAAGGTTGAAATCAATCTGCTGTGAAAATAACCAGTCTTTACTAAGTTTGGTCATGGGATAGAATTTCTTTCTTTGCTAATTGAAATGACAAGATCAAGAACTAACACTTGATAAGAAAATATACCATGGGCCATGAAAGAAAAGCACATGCAGGACACTGTGTGAATGAAACATCTGTACAGCTGAGGACGACAGATCAAATACAACCAAGTGGAACTTGGTAGAGCCAGATGGCATCTAATGGCACTGCCCTGCATTTGAAACGACATAATGTAATGCAAGGGGAACATGCCTAATAGCCTTGAGCATTAACAATGTGTGCCCCGATTTATTATTTGTTATATGTCAATCATAGTGATAAACCCCCTAACAGTGCTGAGATCAGCACCTGTGGTCTTAATTAAGACATCAAGAAATTACAGATCTCACATTCAACCTGCTTTTAAACCCTTCTAACCTATAATCAAAGTTTTTGCTTTTCTTGAGTGAGTTGAGAGCGAGAGTCTTCTTCACACCTCAGTAACAGCTATGGGATTATATATTGGACCACTACGCATCCCCTCTCTCGGTCCAGTGTGTGGATGCCTGAAAAGTGAGGCCAGGAGTGATGACCATCTTGAGCGCTCTTCCTCGCAGGTCAAAGGAATCCCATGCATATCTTCAGCTTTATTTTTTAACTCTTAGCCATATTCATTCTGACTTTCTAAACATGACTGGCAATAGAGGCGGTTGAATATCTTCAAGTCTGAATGACTCACGAGACCATCATTGCAAATTAAAATCATTCTCAACTTTTTGCCCTTTCTATTGATTTCATGAGAATGGAAGACGTCGCCTAATGGCAGAAAAGCCCAGATAGCTTTTATTTGATCACACAATAAAGCAAATAAACAAAAAGAATCTTTTAAGTACTTTTTTTTTTTTAGTACTTTCTTTCATGTCCTTTCAAAGAGAATTCTCTCACTGTGACTCTGAGCACATTGGCTCAAAATTAACTGCACCTCATTTTCCTTCACTGGGGGAAATGTGTGAAAAATAATCACTAGCAACACCCCCATGCCAAAAAAAATGCAGTTTACTAGGGAAGACAAAAAGATTTTTTAAACACAGAAAGATGCTCAGTAGGGATTCTCTTATTTCAAATCTAACCATTGTCAAGATGAAACTTTTGCTTCTAGAACAAGCTAAACAAATAAACATGACTGTTTCCACTTCGGCCCCCTCCTATATCTCCCTGTCCCCTATGTGTCACTCTCCCAAAACAAAAGGCCTACTTTTCCTTCAAGACTTTCATGTTTATTCTTTTCACAGAGACAGACAATAGAGTCTACTATCCCTGCCTTGAGTATTATGACTTTCAGAAGTGTTGCATCGGCCGTGGTGTCCCTGTTGAGCTGACTGTTACACAGAAAATTATCCTGGAACTCACTGGCTGTTGGCACGTGAGTACCCGCTAGGCACTTTTGTGTCTTGTGAGCAGAAGCACTGGCAGCATTTGGCCCGGACTGTCTCTTCCAGGATGTCTCAGTTACTCTTCACTCATTGCTGGGACAAATACCTGACACCCAAAATGAAGGAAGGAAAGGTTTATTCAGCTCACACTTACTGGAAGTTTCAGTCCATACTCGGCTGGCTCCAAGGTAGATTCGCAGATGGCAGGGAGCAGCAGTTCATGGTGGTGGAACAGCAACAAAATAGCAACCGAAACAACCAACCAACCAGGGCAACAGAGAGCAACAGAGACAGTCTGCTTCTCTTACGTTACATTCAGGCTCTCTGCCTCAGGCCACACCCATAATCCCAGCAGTACTAAGCTCCACAATCACAGCAGTACTAAGACACATACTCACATAATCCCACTGGATCATGAGTTAGTCTCAAACTCTGGAAGTCCCCGCTCCATGACTGCATGAGGCATTAGTGGTACAACTAGACACAAACTATATACAGCACATGTACATAACAAAAAGTATTGAAAGAGAGAGACCATGTATTTCTTTAGGCAGATAGTTGTGGTTTTTTACCCTTCAATATCATAAAGATAATTTTCTTCCATGGGAATTCTTGAGCAGATTTTCTTGATGTCCTCTTATAAAGGATTGGGTTTTTCAAAGCCATGGGGCACTGGGATGTAAGGTAATCCCACTGTGTAGGAGGGGTGCACCCATGCCCACCCCTGCAGTACCCTTACGGGATCTGGGAAGCAAAAGAAAACAATGCTAGCACAAGTTCATGCTAACTGTCGCTGTAAATAAGTCCCTGACTCAAGCGTACTGTGATGTGCACTAGAATTCATAAATCTACTCTGGACATACAACAAAGAAATTTGCTAAACTGCAAAGAGAATAAAAATCTCAGATCCTTCTCGGCTTTCATAATGGTTTGTACCAAACAATCAAAAAACCATGTATTTTCTCACCATTTCTGAGAGCCAGAAACCTAAATTGGCTTACCTGGGTGGCACTAGCTCAACGTCTCTCACGCTATTTCTGGGAAGCTATTAGCTGGGGCTGTGAGCACTGAAAGGTTTGTTGGGGAATGGAAGGTCCGCTTTCAGGAAGGCTTTTTGCATAGCTCTTACCTGGAACTACCAGGGCTTCGCATGGGCCTCTCAGCTCCGCTTTTGGGACATCCTACACAGCAGCTGGATTCCCCCAGAGCAGGTGACCCAAAGGAGGTTCCTGGCCAAGAGGAACGCAGCATCTCTTATAACCCAGTATCAGATGTGACATCCCATCATGTCTGCCATGTCCCACCAGCTACCCAGACAAATCACAGCACATCATGGGTGTCGCATCATGAGATAGGTGCCACTGGGGCCATCTCAGAGGCTGTGTGCAACACACTCACATTTTTAGGGGAACAGCACACTCATACCTAGACAATCTAGCTGCCCTTAGCAGATGTTAAGTGATACAACTAGAGACCATACTCCTAAGTGCCATAAATCAGACTTGCGTGTGCAAACGTCATGGTATTATATCCCCAAGGTCAGAATCTGAAAGAGTAAATATGATCCAAAAGGTACAATAGATATAGTGAAAGGGAAAGAAACTGCTCAAAAAGAAAGAACAACAGGGATGGGGGAAAGAAGAAAAAAAGAAAGGGAAAAATATATGTACACATGTATAATACACATATACAAAAATAATTGCACTCCTAATGTGTGTTAGTTGATTGAAGAGAGCAGTTTAGTGCTTATATTGTTTGATCAATTTTGCATGTTTATGTCTGGTAATCTGAGCAACTGCTTTGAAGATAACAATAGACTATGTAACAATCACTGTTAATTTCCTAAAAAACAAAAAGATAAAAGCTAAAAGAAGGTAGAACCATGACAAGATGACTAGGAATCAGAGAGACAGAAGGCAGGAATTCCACACGTATTCTCAGCAAAGGTAATTTCAGTGGAACACAAATCTTGGAATGACCAGTAAAAAGAGAGCCAGTCTAGTCTTTTTCCATTATGAGGGACAACGTAACTTGAAAGATTGGTATAGACTTACTAAGATAGTTGACATTCTCAGTTCAGTTTCAAGGAAAATAAAGGTTCACTCGTTGCTACTTATTCTTCCTTCTTTCATCCTGAAGAAAGCAGCAGTATTTTTCCCCTTGGTTGCTTCTCCCCCAACAGCGCACCTGCATTCCCACTTGACTAGACTCTGAAGATGAGAGCATTTTTCTCATTTTTCCTGAGGATTTGACAGTTGCCACCGGACACTTGCATGATTGCACCATAAAGAGTGGACACTTTGAATATTTCCGACTCCAGCAGAAGCACATCCAGAGTAAAAACATGCGCAAGGAAGGCATATGAAAATGAGGCAAGAACGCAAAATGTAAAGGACGCGCATGTACGTTCATGTGGAGAGGGTGCGCAAAAGGTTTCTAACGTGCATAATTTTAATCTTATGCTTCTTGTTCTACACTGTAGAAAAGAACACAGGAAGAGAAGAATTTCCAGTTTACTAAGTCTGACTACAACTTATAAGCATTGCCACATAACACAGAACTATCTGAATGGACAACACACATAGAGATGGTGTGGGTATTTGTGTGTTTGTGTGTGTGTATGTGTGTGTTTCTGTGTGTGTGTGTGTGTATGTGTGCTCCCATTATTGTCTTTATTTTAGCAGAAGAGAACAGACCTTTCTGAGCATTCCCTGTGCATGAGACTCTACTAACTTCACTTGTGTTACATTTTCATCCAGAACGGCCTTCTGAGGCAGCCATGAGCATTCCATGTGACTTTGTGAAGAGAATTGTGGCTTAGAGAGGACATAACCTGGCCCATGTGACAGTGACAGACACAAGACTCAGACGTAGGTGACCTTCTACATCTCACTGGCTTTTTGACAAAATAGGGAACTCAGTTACTGCAAATGGTATGGAACAGAAATGCCAAGTTGAAGATCGTTATTGAGAGAATCACTATTTCTGTAATTGGAGGAGAACCAAATTAATAAGCAACTAAGTGTGAAGATAGTTATACATCATCCTAAAAAGAACCAGAGTCCATGTCACTCTACACATCTTCCACGTGCGTGAACTGTTCAGTAGCCTAGCCTCCTCTGGCAGCAATTTCAGTCCACTGAGTTCCAACACGGACGAAAGAAGCTATGACTCCTCCAAAGAGATTGGAGTCACATTAGCCAGGATCCTGACTCCTGGAGTTTTCTGACCGGATCTAGAGTTTATATTGGCCAAGTACCTCCAACCTGGGTAGAGATTGGGGTAAGATACACTGGAAGACGCAACTCTTTGGCCTAAGTAATCATAAGCAACATTCTTACCTCTATGGGCACGCTAGGTAACTTCAGAGAGAAACTATAGTAATGGCAGTCAACATTCAATTTAAGTTTTACTAGCATGTACAACTATAAAAATCACTATTATAGTCACAGTAAGGGGAACAGAGTATGAGATATTGGGCTAGATAGGGATCAACGATGCAGTGCCATCCCTTGCAAGCCATCTCTTGCCATTCATACTCTACTGCTTTACTCAGCCTTACCAGAGATCCACCTTGATGCTCAAAGACCACCCCTGGCTTCCAGGCATGCACTATGCATGACCCAAATACCAGACTCATGGCCATGGATGGTAAAAGATCTCTCAGCTATACAACAATAGTTTCATTGTTGCCAAAGGAAAATGACCTTGCTCAAAACTGTCAAATTATACACGCATTCAAGGGTGAGAATGAGGTAGGATAGCCCATGCTTCTGTTCTAATGATAGTCATTAAAAGACTCTAAACTTCCTTTCTCTGAGATTTCCTCCAGTAGAATAAATAGGCTGAGAAATTCTACTTCCTAAAAGCCAGTGCAAAGCCCACAAGGCACACTGCGTGGGGACTGGTTAAAGCTCACATGCGCAGTGGATTATTTCCTTTGAACGAGTACAGTACAACGGGAAAAGGAACGGACTATGCGTACGGAGCTGACCTGATGCATGCCCTAACTCTAGGCCTATAAACTGTGGGGCCCTGGAAATTTATGTGAAGTCCTTTAGGAGCCTGTTTCCTCTTTTGTGCATTTGAAATGATACTATCTCTGGAATTTAATAATACATACCCATGAGATGACATGTATATTGCCCATGTAGAAGTCAGTGTACCTTGGAGTCTCCATAAGTTATACCACTGAATTCTATTTATTCACTTTCCAAGTTCTTGCATGTAAACTTTTGGGGGCTATATATTCAAAAGAACCTGTAAGGTTTTGGAATCTAGGAAAACAAATTTTCCA
The DNA here is from genome assembly GCA_004027025.1 of Myocastor coypus. NCBI lineage: Eukaryota > Metazoa > Chordata > Mammalia > Rodentia > Myocastoridae > Myocastor > Myocastor coypus. Next base: position 27,222 of record PVJA010017184.1, on the reverse strand, counting down.
AAGAACCACATCCTTCAAATTGAATTGGAGACATCATGGGATATTTAACAGAGTTCTGGCCCTTAAAGAGAAAAGAAGATTTAACTTGGTTTGTTCCTTTGGCATTTCCAGGTGAAAACCACCACAAATTAATTAGCATGTCTTCATTTTCTTGAGGATGATTAATAATACTCTGAGAAAGCAGGTTTTACATAATTCATCAGCCTGACATAGCCAACACCTCCAGTGTTCCAAGAATTTCTAATTCCAGCCAGACTGTGACACTTTAAAACTAAGTGCAAAATGGCGCTGCTCTCGTAGCCCCTACACTGTACTGAAGTAAGGGGAAAGCAATCTAATCACAACCTCCAGGGCCGCTTTCTATTAGGTTCCAGGGAAAGGATGCGAACAAACCCTTTATATATGGAGTGCCCTTAACTTGGTCACCAGCAACCCATTCAGCTCACTAAATGGCCATCCATTAAGTGCAGGTGTTATCCAGGTCACCGCCTTCTCCCCACCCTGATGGTCTGTGTGGATCACCAAAGAGCAGGGCTCACTCTTTTAATACAAGTGGAAGCTGCACTAGGGGAGTCTAACACCCTTTTCCATTCATGGACAAGGACACAGAGGATAAGTGGGCTAAGGCAGCTTGGGAGCATAGTCATCCATGACCAGCTAGAAAGCCAGACACCTGTCTGTGAATCCAAACTGAATGCCGGCCACTGCAAACATCTGCCCTGGCTACTGGTGGCCAGAGGAGGAAATTGCAGGACGATGGTCGAGGGAGTACTAAAGGCAAAAGCTTTCTTAAAGACTGTGGAAATGGATTTCAGGGAAACATTTGAATTTTAGAACAGAAAATAACATTTATCTAATACTGTGTAGGACTTGATTGAACCAACTGACATATTCAGAGGTTAGATGACCAACTCTCTGGGTTTAAGAAAGAGGTCCTCCATTCCATGTGAAAGGTCAAACAAAATAAAGTACATAATCCTTAAGGTCCATCCCAATGTAAAATGTTAACTGTTTAACCAGAGTTCAAAAATAATAGTAAGTACTGTAGTCCTGTTTCTTTATTAAAGCCTGCTATTAAATTGACTGTGACTCTCCAAACTCTAGTCCTGTGCCCTGACTGTAAAGTTCATTACTAGACAGAATCCTTGCAGGGTGTCAGTTTCCCGACCGTCTTGGTCACTTTCCTCACTGCCAACACAGACTACCTGGTGCCCACAGTTAAAGGAGGAAAGATTCACTTGGCTCACCATTTGTACAGGTTTGGATTCATAGTCAGCTGGCTCCAAGGCAGTGAGGCATAGCAGAGGAGCATCGCAGGGGAGGAACAGTTCACGGCAGGCAGAAGGCAGCAGGCAGCAAACAACAAGCTACAAGTGATGACGCTAGTGCTCTTTCTCTTCCTTGTATTTCATCCATGCCACCAGTCTTCAGGGTGGGTAGCATTCACACCCAAGGTGGGCACCCTTAATCCTACCCAGAACCATGCCAAATCCATCAGTGGACTATTTTAGAGGTTGCACACCCTGGACCCCAGCATCACATACTTCAGATCCAGCCACCACTGAACAGCCCCACCTGTAACCCCATGAGTCTTTGCGGGGAAAAAACACTAACCAAGGCATAACACAAATCAGGATTATCCAGTGCTCTCCCAGTTGAGTTTCTCTTTGTGGAAGTTTTAAAAACTCTTAAAATACATTTGACCTAAGGAGGAATTAAAAGGAAGCCTATGGAAGTGTCCTATGGTTTTCAAGTATAAAGGGACCCTTCCAGCAAATGGATAGAAACTAAGACTTAGCCCATATAGCAAAATCCCCTTTATCTAGGCAGTGCTGCTTCTTTGTCTCTAACCTTGGTCTTTCCAGCAATCAGCCTTATTTTGCTTTCCTTATGCAATTTACATATCTCTCGTTTCATGACTACAGAGAATGAGTTGCCAGGCCTCCTAGATTTGTGTTGCGTGTGCTTGAGCAGCAGTTAGGAAGGTCTGATGGGCTCAGACTGCAGTAGGGGCCTGCCTCTGATTAAGTCACTCTGGCTAAGGCTGGGAATTAGGTTCTACAAACAAAGTTACTGAGGCAGAATCTGGTAAAAGACAGAAAATGACACGGAGAGTGAAGGAGGTTCTTAAGAAAGGAAACAAGCTAGGGAAAATCCTAAAAGGTATCCACCACACAAATATTCTGCCCAAACAATAAAATACTGCCAGTTTTTCTTTAATCTGATAAATAGTGCAGGTTGCTGTTGCCTCTATTTATATCAGATCTAAAGGAACTATGTCCGTCTTACAGGTATTATATCAACTTATATTTTAGTGGACATGTGAAGCATGTTGTCTTTCTTGATTTAAGACATCGTGTCACAAATAATCAATATTTGCCCTGAGGAAATCCTAAGGCTGTTTTATAAACCAGAAACCTATAATCCTTGACTGTCTTACAGCTCCAAGACAAGCGAGTTACCCTCTTAAAAGAAACATCGATGGTTGTTTCTTCTTCTTCCAATAAAGAGAAACTTGGCTTAATGACCCCATTTTGCTGGATAGCATAGTCTCCAGAGAGAATAGAAGCAGTCATTTCTTTATTTCCAAAGACATCTCCCAAAATTCCCTGTATACAGTTTCCTGCTGTCTGACTTAGAGAAAATATGACTCTATTTACACTGAATGCAAATCTTAATGTCTTAAAATTTTGATAAGGGCTTAGCTGGTCAAGCTAATAGTTGAAAGTGTCAGCCTAAACAAAAATATTAAAATAAGGTGAAACATCTTTTTTATCAAATTAATGATTGGTTTTCATTTATTTCAATGAAATAAAATACATAGATGAAAAATAAAAACATGAAAAAACGAATATTATCAATTACTTTGGAAATACTAATCAAAACTAAGATGAAATACCAATTAATTCATAATTGTTAAATTAAAAATTGATAATATCAAGAGTTATCAAGGGTATGAAGTACTGGGAATTTCATCCTTTTTTGATGGAAATAAACATTATTTCTTAGGGCTGGCAAGATACCTCAGTGGTCTAAAGCACCAGCTTAGGCAAGCTGAGGCAGCCACAAGGACCACGGTTCAATCCCAGGCACCACATGCTACGCCAGCCCCACCCCAGAACAGGCTGAGCCAGCTATAACATGAATAAAGATTTTTTTAAAAATGTATTCTTGTAAGGTTCCTTCCCCTGGCACAAATGACAAATTTGGCAATTTCTTAAAAAGTAAAATATGTGCTTGTCATAAAACTCACACCTCTCACTGTATTTACTCAAGTAAAAGAAAAAATGCATAGTTACTTGGAAAACCATACATAGATGGTTTTATGCATAACTGCCCAAAATCGTGAACCATCCAAACATTTCCCTACTAGGCAACTAGTAAACAGGAGTATAACTAGAGAATAAAATAGCGATAGAAAAGTAACAAGTGACTGCTAATTCAGCAACGTGAGTGGCACTCAAATGCAATCGGTAAAGGGAGGCAAGCGGAACTAACAAGTCTACACATAACTCCATTTATGTAACTCTCTGGGAAAGACGGCAAATAGATCAACGGTTGTCAGGTGCTGAAGAATTTCGTACAAAGAGGCACACAGGTTCGAGGAAGTGATGAGAACGTGTGTTTCAGCTGAGTGCTGTTTATATGAACACATGCATTTGTCAAAACTGGCAGACCAATTCCAGAGTGAGTTTAACAATATGTAAATTACGACTTAATAAACTACTGATAAAACGCTATTTTGTCATTTGGCACGGGGTCTCACTGCACAGCTTGGACTCTTGTTTTCAGCCTCCCCAGCACTGAGGTTACAGGCGTGCACCACCATACCCAGTCTTGGTGACCAGGGGGAGCAAACCCTAGTCCCTGCACTTGCCTAAGCAGGCACTTAGTCCACTGAGCTACCTCACCAGCCCTGAAATACTTTCAAATCATATTTAGAATATTGTTTTTACATGAGATATTATTTTCAAGAAAATCTCTAATCTAAACAAAAAATACAATTAAAGAAGAATTAATACCTAATTCACTATATTGACAAATGTGTATTAGGATTTGTCCTTCCATCTCCTTTAAAGTAGAGAATGCAAAGCACCAGCAGAGTCTGTTTCCATGGATCTGCATAACGTAAGACGACGTCTTTTCCTTTCCCTCGATGATGTTTACCTCGAGTCCTTTGGTCTTGATGGATTTATGACAATAGAAAGAGGCTAAGCGTGTCTGTCTTTGCAATTTTGAACCTCTCACTTAGCTAATGCAAAAGCTTCCTTCCTCACAGTCTCTGCCAAGTAACTTTTGTCCAACTTGCGCTGCAATTTGAGTGTCTGAATTTCCTCTGACCAGAGAAAGCAGGATTACTGTGATGCGCACTGTTCCGCACCACCTCTAGAGGGAGCCATTACCCGGCGTTGGTAGAGAGGCCCCGCCTCAGCCTCTCCTCTGGACAGCATGGCGCGTGTAGGCTCTCCTGAGACCATGAGAGCCTTCCCCTTAGCATTCTCTTAAGAGGAGTGCATTCCAACCCCATAAATATTCACAACTGACACCTTCCATATGCCACCTCAGCTAAAACAGAGCTAACGAGCACTTAGGAGATAATATTTTAAAATGATATACTGCATGGGAGCTGGTACAGATCTCCGTTTTACTGCAAGAACCATAGATTAGCATTAAGAAAACTGCCGTTTGCTTCTCCAGTTTGTAATAATATTAATTAGTCGTGTTTTTTGAGCCTGCCTCTACACTTCAGCAGAAGCACAAGCATTATACATTACTAGGATTTAATAAGTGGGAACTTGGTAGAAACCCACACTCCCCAGTCTTGCTGGTCCTAGTTTCATCAAGAAAACTGGAGCTTAGAAATTAGATGCTGCCCTTCTTGGGGGTCCTGGTTTAAATCTGGGCGGGGGGATGGGAGAAACAGAGGCCAAAGTTTGTCGCAAAAAAAAATGTAATTAAAGGAAAAAAGTATAAACTGTCCTTCCACAAGTTAGGCAACTCTGAAACTATCCACCTGGGTCCCTCTGGCTGTGCTAAACTAACCACAACTCTAATCAAATGTACACGCCAGCTTGCTGCCGCCACAGCATGTCAGACCTGACATCAGAATCCTTCTGTCCTCTGACCTACAGGGAAGCTGTGAGCAGTAATTAACATCCATTAAGTGGCTAGTCATCCTTACTCAACTGCTTCCTGTCAAGTTCTAAGAAGACAGCTGCATACCCCATGACCCAGTGGACCTCATCAGGCCATTTCTGCATCCACAGAGAAAGAGTGACCTCAGCTCCAGCCACAGTGCAGAGGCCACGACCCAAAAGGGCATCTTGCCACCATAAACAGTGCCTCCAAGACTGATCTGGGGTCTGGCTGCAGTGACAGAGCTGTGCAGGCTGGACAGAAGCGTTGTTGCCTGGGAAAAAGGCTTCGGAGTTCAGAACTGTTAAGCCAACCCCGGCAGCTCTGAAGGAAATATTGCCAGAACATTCCCAGTGCCAGAGTGAGTGATGACCTACAATGACTTCCTCCTGCTTCCTGTACAGCTAACCTTCTACCCCTACGCAGAGGCTACAAATTCATGAGGCCCTAACTAGGCCTGGCAAACACCGAAAGGTCTAAAAATCAGCTGAGAGGAGAAGCCAACATTTGTTAACTGCTGTGGGGTGCCAGGTTCCTTCATTACATGCATAGGATAGCACCTGACACCCGACAAGTGCCCACGAACCTCACACTTAAATAAGACTTGTCAAATGACTAGGGTGAATCAATTCTCATTTAATTGCTGCAACAATTCCAAGTAATAATTTACACATGGGGAAACTAAGGCTGATAGAAATTACAGAGTTCTCATAGCCAGACAGCGATTAAGGAGAGTTGAAATTGGAACTGATTTTTCTGACTCTAAAATTCGTGCTAATTCCTTCCTCTGAGAGTTTATCCTGTTAACACTGATGCTACCCTGGATAACAGCCTAGTAAAGTGCTCTAGATCACAGGGTAGCAGCTGTCTGCTTAAAACTTGATCAGGATTGGCCTCTTGCTCCAGATCATTTGGTTCAAAATCTCCAGGCCTCTTCCCAGGTCTCTTCCATTCCTCTTGGTCCTCACATTTCTTTTATGTGTAACTACATAATTATGAGAGAAAGTAAACACTCCACAGACTTTGTTTGGGGAGCATTATTCTACCTTCTATGGGTCCCAGAAGAGCCAACTTACATGCCCCTCTCTCTAGAAGACAGGAATACCCAAACAAACTTTTAAGATTTCTTCTCCTCTTCATGCACACCTCCCAAACCCAACACATTGAACCACAAAGCAATGGAGGCTGGGAGCAAAGGTGGGAGGCCAGCCTATCCTTCTCACTGCCTCCTACCTCAGCAGAAAGAACTTCCAGTGCTTGAGTTGGCTGTTGGATGTAAGAGCGCTCAGTGGCTACTGTCTCCACGATCTTCACCCAGTCCCTTCTCCATGTTGGGTCTTCCTGAAATGTCCAGGATGTTTTCACCTGTGCTTGTCTTCTTTGCTCTTCCCTCTGGCCCTGCGGATTTGCGCCTATCAGATGGCCCTCCAATTGCTGGAGTGGAGGTTAGGACAGAGGAGGACATTTGCTGCATGCAGCCAGCCCTCAAGCTCTGCTGTCCAAGGTACCTATCATAGTTGACTGCTGGTGCCAACTCAAGAAGTTTAGCTAAGAGAAGTTGAACTACGTCTGCTCCACAATTCTACACATTAGATTAGAGAAGACTCACCCTAGGGTGGCCTGTCACCTGGATGGCATGAAAGGGGAATGAGGAAGGGTAGGCCTGCTCCTGTTCTTTGGAGGAGGTCTAGTTTTTGCCTTTGGCTTGGACATCAGGACAGACACCTTGGCTTCCATTTCCAGTCCTTCAACCTTCCATCACAGACCCACTGGCCTCTTGATATGCACTTGCACAGGCACTGCAGTGAGCTCCAGATCTTGGGCTAAAACCTTCAGCCTCCAGCATGCAGACACCCTCTGCACATTTCCTGATCCAACTCTATGGCTGACCATTGTAAGCCAACATTGTAATTCCTTATATATTTGTATGTCTTTGGTTATATCTATTTCTCTAGTAACCATTGACTAATATAGTACCTCTTCCATGATGGAAAGACCGAGGACAGCAGGGAAAAACAAAGTTTCAGAATACAGATTACCCACCTCCTCAGCTCTCAGAACACAAGAGAGCATCCTGAATGATTCTCTCTTGGTGCATAGAGACCCAAGTTCCCTAGAGGGGGTACCAGGAGGAGTAGAGGCCTTGTCACCCACACCTCTTTTGTGCACACCTACTCCCACAAACGTAACCCTGGACTCTTGACAGTCTTAACCACAGGGTCTGTGCAGGGGTTTGGGAGTCTATGATATGGAGCCCAATTCCCCACAATTCCTGGAGGGAGGTACCCACAAGGCTAAAACCTAACTAGTGCCTTATTTCCCTTCATAGGTCATTGCCTAAGTCTCGCTATTAGTTTAAGCCTACCTAGTAGCTTTCCAAAAGAGATTCAAAACTTCTTCTAGATCAACGACATTGACCCAAAGTTTGAAAGGAATTAGACATCAGGTTGGCATAGTCTCAGAAGGAAAAGTAGTTTAGCAAACTCAGAGTTGGCAGGAATATAGCAGGGACAGAAAGATAGCAGGAAGCTCTGTGGTGTAGCTCTTTCCAATCATTATAACAGCAGAGGGTTTGGACAAGGATGATATGAAAGGAAGAAACAGTACCACATCAGATAGAATTCTCTTTCTCTCCTCTTCCCTCACCTCTTTGGCTCACATCTTTTTTCTTTTCCTGTATTCCCCTTTCATTCTCTTTCCAACATTGTGCCCTCTCTTTCTCTCCCTCTTTTGAAACTTGACAAGATTATTTGCTGCCTGATAAAGATCTTCCACACCAGACTCGCTCAAGCCCCCAGAGGATATTTTCCACACAGCCATTTCTAGGCCTGAAAATTAGACTCTACAAAGGAAGTGCGGACAAAGGTCCTAAGTAGGGCAGCTCTGCTCGGCCCCAGCCTTGTGTAAGCAGCTTTCCTTAAGCTGAGCCCAGAAAACAGGATAAACTCCACCAGAAGCTTTGCTCTCATCTTTAACCCACCTACTTCTCATCAATTTATTCATAATGAGCAACAAATGAACCCCTGTCACAAAGCCCCAGAGCTGGGCTCCCTGTTTTGGTTTCACAAAAGACCAAGCTCTCCACATTAATGCCTTTTGCTTCCTGTCATAAGCTTCTTGGGGAAAAAGGCGTTCTTTCCTCAAGAGCGAAATAAGCCAAAGGACTTGAGATAGCTAAGATTCTGAGAGTCCTCACTAGGCACAGGGCTCAGCATTTTACATGCATTAGCTCATTTAATTCTCATGGGGAGTGAGGGGTGGGGCGCTGTTATTACCCCTGTTTTCATAGAAGGTTGTAGAAACACAGAGGAGTATTCCCCAAGCTTTATCAAGAGCACCAGGGCATGATGGAGTCAGGATCCTAACCCAAGCATCCTGACTCTCAGGCTAGTGTTAATTACTGCAGAGAGCTAATCATTCCCTACTTCCGTTCCAGGTCCTTCCCAGGCCCAATTTATTTAATTTGGTCAGACCCAATCAATCAAATCAATCCGATGCTGAGTGCAGAGGGCATAAGATAGAGAAAACTATAGACTGCTTCTTACATACATTTTTCCATCCTGTCTCAAATAAATCTAGTTAAGCAATAGGGCAGATCTTGACATATAAAAGTAGAAGTCATCAACAGACAGAAGTCATCAAGATAGATCTTTATTTGTCTTCTGAAACCAAGTGAATACATATAACTATCCAAAAGCAGAGACAAGAGGACAAGAACAGAATTTTGAGGACGTGGTTTAAGAGAAAAGAATAAATTTGGGACTATCGAAACACTAGGAAAAAAAGAAAGAAACAAACAAATGCTAGGAAGCAATAGAAGGGGGAATATCTAAAAAATTATAAATCTGCAAAAATCCTATGAGGACTGTGGACCTATAGGATCATGTCAGCACACTACCAGGCTCCTAGAAAACGTTCAGAAATGTTTGTAATGTTTAATTTAAATGCTGGAGAGAGTCAGAGGAAATGGAAATAATTGTATCTAGCAACTGAAACTCCAGCAGTTACTGCTAAAGGAGACTGTTCAGTGCAATGCCTGGAAGGAAGATTTTAAGGATTAAAGGAACAAAAAGAGCAAAAGGAGGAGGCAGTAAAGGAAAAGATTACTTTTTTTTAAGATTAGAAAATACATCAGAACATCGTGGGAGCTAGACCAGTTCTGTTGTCTGGCCTCGTTTACTGAGTTCCTACAACACACAGGAAGAAGTGAAGGGATGCACAGCTAGGAGGACCCTGACCCAGAGCCAGGTGCCTGCAGCAAGGCGGCAACCGGGCCTGGAATGGCGGGTGATGCAAGCTTGGACGCAAAGCCAGCCATTCTGATGGGCAGAGTGGCTTCAACAGATAAAACAAGATAGAAGTCTGCAGGAGAATTAACTTGTGAAAGCTGCCGATCTGTGCAAATGACAAGCCTACCCAAGACATGGGGTTCAGGGGAGAGAAAAGACAGCCCTGACTTCAGCTTAGCTGAGAAGACAAAGAAAGTGTTTCAGAAAGCAAAGAAAGGACTAGCCACTAATTTACTGACAGGGAAAGTAGGGAGGGTTGTTTAGGGCACAGTGGAAAGGATAGAAAATGATCGTATTGACCAGGGTTCTAACTAGAAATTGACAGAATATGCAAAGGGGCTCACTAAAGAGATTTTAATGAAGAGACCATTTACATAGTCTGGAGAATCTGGTAATAAGTGATGAAGCATCCAGCTACCCACATTAGCAGGGAATGCTCACCCTCTGGAATTGAAGGGTCGAAGAGAACAAATAGGATTATGGAGCCCAGCAAGAGTTGCAACCACAAGAGCCAGCTTTGGAGAAAGGATCAAGCCAGGTAATGTGGGTTACTGCTGGCTCCCAAGGAACAAGCCCAACTGTAAGAGCCCAGGTAATGCCATTCAGAGAGGCCAGTGTCCTAAGGCCCTGATCAGAGCACAGATAAGTGAAGAATGGACATGCAAGGGAGACATAGTAGTATGAAGAGGGAACATCCAAAGAAAAGAGAGACAGGCAGGAGAGTATTTAGGACAGAGCAGCTACATGAGGAACACGAGATAAAGTAGAGAGATGCAGAAGTTGTAGAGTGTCTCTTTCATTGTTGAGACAAAATACTTGAGTCCCAAAATTAAGGAAGGAAAGGTTTACTAAGCTCACGGTTAGTGGAGGTTTCAGTCCACACTCAGCTGGCTCCGAGGCAGGGTGGCATGGCACAGAGACAACCCTTCAAGGCAGCAGAAGACAGGGAAAGCAACAGGGGCAAAAGGTGAGCACAAGTCTCTTTTCTTCCCATGTTGTAATCAGGCTACTCACCCTAGAGCTCTTGCAGCACTCAGACCGTCTCCTCACCCTCCTCTTGCACAGGATGAAGGTGCTTACAGACTGAGGAGCTGGCCCCTTGCTGAGTGAAATTTCTAAACTTCTCAAGCAGACACCACGTATCAGCCATCACAGAGGGCCGGGAGCCATTAGAGATTGGAAGTGACAGCTTAAAAGAGTTCTCAGGTGCTCTTGGTATGCAGAGTAATAGCAATTTGTGTGTGCATAGTAACAGAAACCAGAGCCAACTATTTTCTTTTTTTTGTAATAAAGTTTCAAACCAGAACCAACTATTTTCTTTTCTTGTCATGAAGTTTCAAATTTCAGCTTCTTTTTTTTTTCAGTGCTAGGAATTGAACTCATGCTGGCCAGGCAGGCATTGTGTTGCTAAGCTATATCGAGAGCCCTGAACCAACTATTTTCACAGGTTCTGATTTGTAACATCTAATTTAATCTCCAAGAAGCTCTGGTTGTCTTCCTTTTTAAACCACTCTATCTTCATAGTTTACTTAACACCAGACATTTCTGTAGCAAGAAGCAATCATTATTATCTGGGTAAGTTCAGATATGAAATTTAAAATCAATTCAATAAATATATAAAACACCTACTAAGTGCAAGGCATGTGCTAGTTGGTGGTAAGACAAAGTTGGGTAAAACCTAGTCTCTCAAACACAGATGGACAATGTGGTAACTTAGATTCTTGGCCCAAGTTCAGCAACCCTCATGAAATCAGTTCTAGGTAGGGAAGGTGTCTAAGGGGACTGTAATGACTAATGGTGGTAAGGATCTCATGACACAAAAAGTGCGGACATCAAATGTTGTGGCAGCTGGCAGTAAGCTCACTTCTTTCTTGCAGTTCTGTGAGTCTGTACATATACAGCTATTTATCTGTGCACATTCAGATTGACCTCCCACCCTTCCAGGCATTATTCTCTGATTCTCTATCTCCCTTCATGCCCTTCAGTTGAAGGTGATGATCAAAGAAGAAAATCGCTATGATTTGGGTAAGTTTCATGCCCTGAAGGCTCATGGGTTAGAAAGTTTGGTCACCAGTGTGGACACTATAGCTCCTCCATGCTGCCTGGGTCCTTGTTCTGTCATCTGATCCTTCATCTCATTACACTCTTCTCATCCTACTGAGATCTGCAGTGAGGTCCTTGACTGGCATTAAGCAGGGATGAGCCCCTTGCTCTTGGGCCTCTAGAATGGTTAACTAAACAAACCTCTTTTCTTTCTAAGTTGCCCACTCTCCAGTATTTCATTATTGGGGCAGGAAATACACTAATACATTGGGCATTGTCTTATTGAGTTGAAATCTATCCTTGTTTTCTATCCTAAGAACCACAACCTACAGCATTCCAGGCCTGAGGCATGTAGCATAACAACAGAATCACACAGTGGATGGTGCATCACGACCAACCTTCTGAGGACAGGGCAGCCACCTGTCCTTTCCCCCACCTTACTCTCTAATTCCACTCAAAACATTTGTGTTTTAGAAGAGTATTTTCAATTTGCTACTCACTATTTTTCTGTTGTTTGCTTGTTTGTTTGTTTGTGAGAATTGTGTTTGGGTAAAGGAAAAGGACAAAACAAAGCTCTAGCAGGGCAGGGGAATAAACATCCCAAAGAAGGTGATTAATATCATCGCTGCTAATTTCCTACAAGCACTTGTCGGCACAGCAGTGAGCCGACTCAGACAGCGCAGAAGTAATCTTAAAATGCTCCAGCATCTCAGTTCAGCAATAAAAAGCAGATTTATGTGGTGCAGCCATAAAAGGAAGTGGAATAAAATCATCCTAGATGACTAAATCACAATGTTTCTGGTCAGGGAGCTTAATAACTGAACTCTTAATCCCCCGGGGACTGAGAGGTCATTTGTTTGCGTCTCTCTGACATTTTGTCAGAGACTCATAATCAGATCTCTGCCCTCCTTGGCCGTGTGGGCTGCAGAAGTCAGTGTGTTTACTGTGGGGTCAGGAGCCCCAGTGCTGGTCCTGCTTTGTCGCAGCCTAGCTGTCCCATGATGTCAGTCGCCCCCACTAAAAATGTTGGGGTCGCTTTGCACTTCACACTGGAATTTCCTCCATGCTCTTCCGACCCCTGCCTCCCTCTTCCTCCTGGTTTCTCTGCCCAGTTTTGTCCACCATCTTTTCTGGCCTTCATTGAATCCATTTTTTACTTACTGTAGGCTGCTTCCAAAAAGGAACATTTCAAAGACCTAAGTTACTTTTAAAGCTCTATTAAAAGTTGTTTTGCCATTGATTATCAGTTGAAATAATCTTAATGCACATGTATGTGGCTGCCTTCCGCTAGGCGCTTCTCTCCTCTCTGTCTTCCATCACTCCCATGCCTCTCTCCTCTCTTACCCTTGACAATTTTCTGGGCCTGTGACATCCGCAGGCCTTGCTGACTTGCCAGGTGACACTCAAAGATAAAAGGCACTCATCATTCTGTACGCAGAGTCAATGAAAGTTGTGTTAAATCAGTGAGGAACAGTTCAAGTGGCTTACATCTATAGCACAGCCGTGCGGCATGCAGAAATAAAAGGGTGACAGAGAAAATGCACAGGGCTGCAGCTAAGGGAGATATCATGAAGTGCGGTGCAGGACATACCCCAGGCAAAGCTGCAAAAAGTTTGGAAGGCTTTTTTTTTTTTTTCCTGAAAATTGCTGTTCTTGTCCTCAAAGCAAAAATAGCTTTTAAAACCTCACTAAAATAAGAGTGAGAAAGGGCTGAACTGTTCTGTATCAGGCAATAGCTGACAGCATTGTGCCTGACCTGCAGCACTGGTAAAGCATGCAATTATAAATACAAACAGGACAAATTATATCTGTGGACACCCAGCTGATGCAAACTGCTCTGCAAAGGCGTAACGCAGTGCAAACGCAGCCAGGAAGACTGGAAACGCTGTCTGTTATCAGGCCCCAGACCTTAAAAGAGATTCCAGTCTGCAATGGATCTGTATTGGAGGTAGACTGGGGTGAGATAAAAAAAATGCCCATGAATGCACTGAGAAATGAAAATATAAAACAAAGTGGGCATAGAAACATCCCTTAAACAGTATATTTAAGTATTTCCTCATGCTTAGAAAACACCAAAGCCACACTGACATCTCATATAAAACAGAAGATAGATTGGTATGGGATACTATTTGAAATAAATATTCATATATATATTTATATGAGTACACTTGTATTAGTTTTCTGAGCATTGTAACATTACTATAACAAATAGCTGAGATGATCAAGTTATAAAGAGGAAAGGTTTATTCAGGAGCACAGTTTCAAAGGCTTCAGTCCATAATCACTTGGCCCCATAACCTTGAGATCTGCGACAAAGAAGTGTACTCTGGCAGAGAGTACCTGGCACAGAAAGCTGCCCACATTATACCATCCAGGAAACAGGAACAAAGGAAGTGACTGCACCCCATAATCTCCTTCGTGGGCAGGCCCTCAGTACCTGAAACCTAGTAGGAACCACTCTGTACAGACCCTGCTGCTTCCCAGCAGCAGCAAGGTGGGCTGTGGGCCAAGCCTCTAACACAGAAGCCTTTGAGGAACACTACACAAACTATTGCCGGGCTTGGATTGTTTGGACCAAGTTGACAATTATAGTTAATATTCTGGTACAAAACCGGTAATACCCTCTGTGAGGGGATGAAATTATATTTGATCTTTGTCTACAACTTCTGGTGAAGAGATATCCCTTTAATAACCCCAGGCGTGTAAGCTCCTAAAACCCTGAGAACTGCCTGTATAACAGGAGTACCTTGTCACTGTATAACAAGTGCCATTGACTGCACCTGCATTTATGCTACTAAAATGGAGCGGCTTGGTAGCCTAGGGATGGTGACAGGAGGGACCCACCACTGGCCCCATGGTTGGGGCTTTCAGCTGTTCTCCACAGAGGGGGTCTCAGGGAAGGGACAGAAGCTGGAGATTTAAGTTGCATGGCTACACTTCGGTCAGGTATACCTGCTGTCTTAGTCTGTGTGGGCTATCATGCCAACCTAACACTGACGGGGCAGCCTAGACAGCAGAAATATATTTCTCATGGCTTAAGGCTGAGAAGGCCAATATCAAGACGCCAGTGGAGCCACATGCAGGTGAGGGCTCCCTTCCGGACTTACACATGGCTGCAGACCCACTACATCTTCACGCAGCCTTTCCTTGGTGCCTGCAGAGAAAGATAGAGAAGGGCCTCTCTTCTCTGATTACAGAACCACTGATCTCATCACGGAGGCCCAGTTACCATGATCTGAGCTAACTTTAACCTCCTTTCAAAGGCCCTCTGTCCAATTACCATCATGTTCGGGGTTTTAACACATGAGTCTGGTGTGTGGAGAGGGACTCGCCAACATTGAATTTGTAATACCTACTCAATGGAATCCTCTGTGAAAACCCTATAAGAATATTTGGTAAGTTTTGGGTTGGTCAGCAGAAAAGTTTAACCATGAGATGTAAAGCTAGATTAGTATGTTGAGCTGTAAAAGGCTTACATCAACAGCTTGCGACATTGCCCGTTCTGCCAATAATCCATAGCGATTGTGGAATACTGCACTGTGTATACAACTACTTTCTTTTAGTTCAGTGAGAAGAAATTTTTTGTACCAACATTGATTAGAAAAATTATCATGTCTACACCCTGTGCTCTGTATAACTACTATGAGGACAATATGCATTGTATCAATTATTGGGGATGTACTACTATCATGTTGTTGGAAAAAAAATTCTTTTAAAAACACATACAAATAAAAAAAAAAAGTTTTGGGTTGGTGATTACCATGTTGTAAGGAGAGTGTATCGGATGCCACCCTCCCAGGACCTTACCACCCTACCCATCTCATCATCTAGGTATTTATCTGTAACCTTTATAATAAATGAGTATGTCTGTATGGTGCTTTGCTGAGCTCTTTGAGTCATTTTAATAAGTTATTCAACCTGACAGGCCGCCACAGTCCTGCTTTGCAACTCACTAGGCAGAAGCATGGATGCTCTGTAAGACTTCAGAGGCCATCGGAAATGAAGGCAGCCTGTGAGAGTGAGCCTTAACATATAGGATCCCAATGCCCGTCCCAGGCAGTCAGTGTCAGAACTGAAGTGGAAAACAGGGTTTCTAGTTGATAGGGAAGAACTACTTTTGGAAAACCATGCCTTCCCATGACTGCATTCCAGCCCTTTGTAAAGAAAGTGGTGTATTGCCTTCTGAATGACTAGTGTCGTAGGCAAATATTCCAGGACAAATTCTCAGTGTGGTCAGCACCTGTCAGTGTGATGGGATTTTTTTTTTTTTTTTTTAACTCCTGCAATTAGGTTGTGTTATCTGGCAAAAGAAAAGTTATTTTACAGATGTAATTAGAGTTTTGAGCCGTAATTGGTTTTGAGTTAATCAAATGTGAGGTGTAATTAGTGTACTAATCCACTGGTTTTGAATTAATCAAATGTGAGATTACCACGTATAGGCATACCTGCTGAGGCGGTGGTGGTGAACCGTCACTGTGCTAAGGTAAATCACTGTGAGGAGAATCTAGGAACAGAAGAAGCCAGGGATTCTCCTACTGGCCTGAAGGCATGAACTGCCATGTTATGAAAGGATCCGTGACAAGTGGCAAGGGACAAGCCACCTCTAGGAACTGCTTGGCAACTGAGAGCATCCTAAGAAGATAGCCCGCAACATGGAGGTCCTCAGTCTTACAGCCACAAGGATCTAACATCTGCCTACAACCCGGGGAAAGTCTCCAAGTTCAAGAAAACAGCAGCACCTAGCCAATATTTAGATTGCAGTCTTGTGAGATCCTAAGCAAAGATCCCGTCTAAGGTATGCCCAGACTTCTGACTCACTTTGCAAAAGGGATGAAGTATTTTTGTTAATTCCACAAGTTAAAAAAAAAAATAATTCCTATAATAAAGACAACACATATCCTCAAATAAAAACCCTGTCAGTTAATATTCCAGGCAAGTCTATACACTGCCCTCTGAGCAGGCCTCACAGGCAAGTTTCTCTGAACCGGGCTGATGACAGCTCCCACGTCCCACCAGGCAGGTTCCACTTCAGTGGGACTCCTATCTGTTGCTTCTGAGTAGAATGAGGATTGTTCTCTCACTTCCCTCAAGAGATAATAACCTTAGTCTAGTAACAGTGTATATGGCGGTATGGTAGCTCGTCTTAAGAGCTGCTAAATCAGGAAGGCTACCAAAATGTGGACCAGTCCGTATCCAGATTCATTTCATCTTAGTGAGGTGGGTGCCATGGAGGCACTGACCAGGGGCTCCTGCTCCTCCTTTGCCACCTCAGGAGTGCAGGGCCAGGCACAGACAGTGTCTGCTCTGTTTCTGTTCTTTGCCTGCAGTTTGTAGCCCGGAATGACCCTGGTCACAGACTGATCAGTTGACTGACCTGTGGAGGTGGCTAAAACAGGGAGCCATCCAGTATATAGCTTCTCCCAGCACTGCAGAGGAAAAACCATGTTTCCCACTTCTGGGTATTTCTTTAGAGCAAAGGTCAAGGCTAATCTACCTAATCATAACTCCTGGGAGCAGATTTAAGGGTGATTTTATTACCTTTCTCTTACCTACATTGAGGCATGAAGGTCTATATGTTTACTGGCAGTTGACACAGAAAAGCATGCCAGGAAGCATGATTTGGGGGCAAAACAAACAAACAATAAGAGATTTACTAAAAAGATTTCAGATATTATCTGCTCTTCCTTTTTTTTTTTTTTTTTAATCTTATGTATTTGGTGCGGGGTCTCACTGTGCAGCTCGGATCCGTTGTGATCCTCCTATGACGTCTCAGGGCCTCAGCGTGTTTCCAGTGATACCTTGAAAGTAACTCCTATCACCAAATCTGCATTTCCTAGAAATTTTTCTCTCCTCTTTTCTGTAATTTAAACAACTACTTGTAAGCCACCTTCTGTGTGTAGAACATGAGGAGGGAAACAAAGGAACAGTGCAAGCCCCATCCCTCAGGTATTCAAAAGGCAGAGTCTGCTTTGTGCTGTTTTAGCAGAACACCTAAGCCTAAACAACTTCTAATAAACATAAATTTATTTCCCTGAAGCTCTAAAAGCTGACATAACTAAAATAAAGAAGCTAGAAACCATGTGTGGGCTTCTTCCTGAATCCTTATATGGATGACAAGGCAAAGGGGTAGAAGAAACCAAGTAGTGCAGGAGAGCATAAGAGGGAGTTCAGTCCCATGAGTCCCTTCTGCAGCATCACTAATTCATTCACAAGGATGCAGCCCTCATGACCCAAACTGTCATGACGAACATCAAGTTTCCAACACAGGAGTTTGGGGGATACATTCAGACCATAAGAGAACATATAGTATGAAGTTCAATGTAAAGATAAATAATGGGAAAATTGCCTCAAGTGCAGAAATTAGTGAGGTAGTTACATATGACTTCTTTCAAAACAGTCAGTGAGTACAGTAAGAGAAATTATAGTAACAGAACAGGAATATTACAGAAGCAGTGAGTCACAGCTAGAACTTGCACTTAGCCAGCCACTGTCTCCGGCTGTCTCCTGAGCCCTGGAAGCTGCGGCTCCTATTCTTTCACAGACAAGAACATGGAGCCTTAGTGAGGTTCAGAACATGTCTACAGCTGCACGTATAGGAAGTAGAAATGCTGTTGGACAGCACAGGCTCCGAAGGGCCCAATTCTTTGGCCAGGACAGACAAGGAATGGGTGAATACAACTTTTACTTAACATAAAGGAAGAAAGCGTGAGGAAGGGTGAAGCAAAGAGTGAAGAAAAGAGAATAGGAAGAAATAAGCCCTCGGAGCAGGACGGGCCACTGCAGAAACAGGAGCAGAGCACAGCACAGCAGCAAGGCTGCCCGCTACGCTTCAGGGGTTCAGGCTGTCCGAGCTCACTCTGCCCTCCAGCCTGAGCATAACTGACAGGTGCCATCCATTGGACTGGGTCACATAGGCACACCCTGTTTCCTGCCGCCAACTGGGGACTTTTCAGTTGACAAGTTACATCTCCCCTTCTAGCCAACCTGCCATTGCCCTAATCGCCTGCTTCAGAAATCCAGAAGTCAAATTTACGAATCCAGCTCCAAATCTTGCACCTTTCATCTCAAACTTCTCCGAATTAGAGATGTCACAGATAGTGTCTGTGGCGCTATCCAACAGAAACATTAGCTGAGCAACACAGCCATATTAGAAAGTAAAGAAAAAAGTAAAATTAATCTTAGTAATGTTTGATTTAACCCATTGTTATGGCTTGAACCTAGGTGTCCCCCCCAAATCCTCATGCAGTGACAGGTGGGGCTTTTCAGAGGTGGTTGGATATACAGTATGTGAGTCACATATTAAGGGTACGATGCTAGGATCAAGGATGTTTGATTACTATATTAACTGTTCATTTATTTTTAAATCAGAGATAGAACTCTCAGTACCTTGCGCTTCCTAGCCAAGTGCTTATGCCGCTGAGCTATCTCCCTGGCTTGATTACTATATTAATCCACTGACTGTTTTGGCATACTTCTGCATGTGGATAATGGGAAGGCCCACCCTAGGAGTGAGTGCTACAGACCCTAAAGAAAGACAGGTAGCCCGGATGGAATATAAAGGACACCAAGAGGGCTGCTGTCATGGCTTGCTGCTTACCACTACGCTGCATGCTGCTTGCTGCCCTCTGCCTTCCATGAACCATTTCTCCTCTCCCATTCTACCCTGCCTTGGAGTCTGCCAAGGCTCTACAAGCTGAAATCTCTACAAACAGTGAGCTACAATGAGTGACTCTTTCTTCCTTTGACTCTGGGCATCAGGTAGGTCGTCTCAGCCATCAGAAAAGTAATTAATACTCCAATATATCCAAAATGTTTTCAGTTCTACACGTAGTTAACATCTGTAAAACCTATTGGTTACATAATTTGCTTTCACTTTTACACACTTAGTCTTCCAGATCTGGGGTTTATTCGATACTCGCCTCTCAGCTTGGACTAGCCATGTGCTGAGTCCTCAGCAAGCACGAGTGGCTGGTGAGCAGCACAACTCTGAGCAAGAGAGCCTGACTGCATATGACAGAAGTGAGACAGCAAAAGCTCTGCTTTGGAGAGAGAAAAAGAGCAATGACAAGAAAACACTGCAAAGATCGGACACACCCAGAATGGGAACAACCACACAGATGTAAGGCAAATTTGTATGCATCTCAACCTTGTAGCAATAAATAAAATCTTCTATTCACAGCACATAATGATAAATAATCAATGTCCTCCAACATACCCAGTGCTGTTAGAAACCATAGCCTCCAGGATCTCAGTCACAGGAACACCTTTTGCAATATATGGAACACAAGGACCCCAGGTCATCCTAGAATGAAAGGGAATCCTGAGACAGCAGCAGGTAACTGATGGCCAAAATCCTTCTAATTTTCCAAAGTAAAAATGTGAATTAAATGAATGGTCCTGCTCTACTCAGTTTTATTTAAGATTTCAAGTTCCTTGCCCCAGTGGAAAACCTATTTTTATTTTTCTTGCCAGCAATTGTCTTTACAGATGAGAAGAAATGAAAGAAAAATATTCTGATTAATTTTCATTTTTATGTTATTACAACCAGGTAAATTTTCCAGAGTAAGAAACCAATCTCATAGCTGACAGCTGAGAAGTTCAGTCATTAATGCCCAAAACCTTCAAACACAGAGCTACGCTGAAATATCTTCTCTCTTTGCTTGGGTGCTGCTCCTAACAATCCAACTTTCATTTCAGTCATTTGCTGTCAAGGAAACATGTTTTTAAACACAGGAGCGTTAGATTGAAGTTATCTATTTTTAGTTCTTGCCCTGGATGAATCTATTTTTGCCTCCCACCAAAACCACCCTCAGAAGCTTTATTCACACCAAATAACAATTCTCCTGTAGTGCTTTCTTCTCCAATTTCACCAAGCACAAGAACATTAAGATGCTCTTGCTGGAATACCATGAAAACTCACCATATAAAAATTAAAGGCAACTGTAAAACTTTGCATTAAATCAAATACCATCTTAGATTCTAGTATGTAGAAATAGTGGCAAACACCAAGAGCATGAAGAATGGAATGGAGAAAATACTACAATTACTCATATCCCATCCTTTTATTTCATGCTTTTATGAGACTACACAAAATATCCATAAGGAAGTCAGTAGTAGAACTTTCTGAGAATGCTTGTTTTCTGGAAACTAAACATTTTCATGGACTTTACCTTAGGAATCCAAACTTCATAGAGTCTAGGGAAGGAAAAGTGACTTCAAGCCTTAGCCCACAGATAGATGGGAATTTATTTATGTTGCCAATTGAGAACTAATGCCACATTACCTAAGAACAGATAAATATACAGTGTGATTTAGCCAGACTGTTCCACTGTATCCTGTCATCAACCCAGAATGCAGAAGCAGCTCAGAAGATCTATTAAATGAACAGTTAGGCCGAAAGCTACCTCCACACAGAATAAATTGCAACTTAACTTGATGTGAAAACAGACTTCAACCTACGGTGTACTGAGTAACTGAATCTCAGCCAATTACAAGCAGCCAACTGTTCAAACCATGGTCAAGGCAGACAGACAGACACAAGCTGTCACAACTCAGGCTGTTTTTCTGCCTCTTCTGTTTTGTCAGCCTTGCTCCTTGTTCTCGGACTATAACTACAACCTGTGGTAAGGTGGGAGGTTCTGAACCATTTTGGCCCAGACTGCTGCCCAGTTCTAGAATCACAAATAAATTACAATATGCAAAGCTAGCTTTGTTGTTTTGTTCTAATAGCTTAATATACCTTCATATAGGAGACCTGGTAAACCACAATTCATGTGTGTGGAAAGGGGCCCTAGCATTGCCAAGACAGCCTCGGCAAAGCCATGGCTTATGCTTGTTAAGGACCTAAGCTAAGAGGACTTTGCCTCAGGGACTTTAGCAAAAGCTAGAATTGCAGAGACTCCATGGTGGTCGGACAGAACTGCTTTTTTGCATTGCCAATATTTTATTATGAAAAGGATCAAACACGTATCAAAGTAAATATTGTGGGAGTATGAAGCTTTGGCATTATCATATAGGACTAGATTTGTCAACCTGGGCCCCTCTTGCCTCCTCCCACACATCCATATTATTTTGAAACAAATCCCAGACTTTATATTATTTCAAATGTAAACAACTCATTGTACATCTACAGAAAATTAGAACCTTTAAAAATATTACCCTAATACTATTGCCATGTTTCAAAACCTAGCAGCAATTCTTTAAGATCATCAAATATTCAGCGTTTAAACTTGTCCTACTGTCACATCTTTTTCAGCGGTAGTTTATTCATTGAAATGAGCCTCCTGAAAAAGTCAAAGCATATTTTGATTCTACATCTCAATACTTCCTGTAAATTGGAAGGCTTGGTGACATTTAGCATCAATTTGGAGGGGGGGGGGAAGAAGTCTTCATAGGTGGTGCTGTGTACCTGCTATTATGTCACCTAAGAGGTACATGGTGCCTGACACTAATATTGATCAACAACTTCAGACATTGTCAGTCTGATCATCTATTATGGAGGTCTCTATCAATTTTTCAGCTCATGGTTTTAGCAGGCATTGATATGAATTATTTAGATCAGTTATCTTATTAAGAGTTGAAACATGGATATCTTAATTCTATCATTTGTCTACATTTATTCATTGAAAAATTTCCCAGAAAAATCTTTCATTAAATATTTGGTTGTCCAGCCTTCCATTACAGCAACCATTGAAGAACAGTAGCCATGGCCCTCCGCTATCCCTTGGCCATGGGCCTCAACAAGGGCCTCAAGGTGACTAAGAATGTGAGCAAACCAAGGCACATCTGCTGTCATGGACACCTCACCAAACACACCAAGTTCCTGAGGGACATGATCTGGGAGATGTGCAGCTTTGCTCCCCATGAGTGGTGTGCCGTGGAGCTGCCCAAGGCCTCCAAGGACAAACATGCCCTCAAGCTCATCAGGAAAAGGGTGGGGATGTGCATCCATGCTGAAAGGAAGCCAGGGGAGCTGAGCAAGATGCTCGCCGCTGTGAGGAAGGCAGCTGCCAAGAAGGACTGAGCCTCTCTGGAACAAAGCTTTGCGGAAAGTTTAAAAACAAAACAAAACAAACAACAATAACAAAAAACCTGATTGTCCTGAGGGACAGGAAAAACAAATCAAAGACTGGAATTTTTACCATTAATTTGCCTATTTTGGAATAAGTTCCTCTGGGCTCCTCCTCTTTTCTACATTTACACTGCCAAACATAGTTGTGACACTTTGCCAAAACATTGGTTTCATTTCCTAGATATTAGTATTTGCAGACCATAGACTAAGTAGTCATTGCTAGTGGTTCGCTCTAAAACATTTTAGTAGAAATTGCTGGGAAGTATATTAGAAAAGATATACAAAATTTACACTATTTCCAATTCAAGTTAGGACAGTGGCTCTTCTTTAACTTCTTTGATTTTACCATGGTATATTTTACTGTTAGATTGAAAAATCTTAGTTCCTAGTGACATTAACAATTTTAAGGTTTCTTGGCAGATTTTTTTTCTCCTTAGAATAGATATATCCCACAACAGATGTCCAAATTACTGAGTTTTTAATGTCATTTGAAGTAATTTATCTTGATGCAGTTAAACCACCTACATGATAGGCAATTAGGTTTATTTATTTACTTTTTTTAAAATTTCTGAGGATTGCTTTCTTGTCTCCATTTAAATGATTTAAAAGTCAAACCCACAAAACAATATCTAATTAAAGATACTTTCACTAGTTTGTGATTTATGCCTATATTTGCTTTCCCCCTTTCACATATGTACTATGCTACACCTTATTTGTTTGACTTACATGTATATCCTGAAGATTATATTAGACCAGCATGTAGAGCTGTTTCCCAGTCTTTCACCCACTGCACAGAACTTCATGGAGTAGGAGCAATGGATCCCAGCTGATTCTTTAAGGTATGTATGAGCTAAGTGCTTCAGCTTCACTTGTAGGACAAGAAATACAACAGAAGCACACCGAGGAAAAATTGACCTGTCTCTTCTTCCTGCTCACTCCAACTCTTGGGCCACTGAGCCATACACAACTTTGGCTTAACACTGCAAATCTTTCCTGTCTTCAGGTTTCATCTTTCTCAATCATGGTCAAGCACCTCGAGAGGAAGTTGACCTCTTGCCTACTTCCAAAGCCAACCTCAGTGTCCTGTCAGGGAGTAATCAGAGAGGACTGTGTTCCTGGACAACAGACTTGCTCAGATAATGCCTCCTGGGAAGTTTCTTGAGAAAGTTGCCTCTCACCTAACAGAGCCACTGGGAGAGAAAACATTACTTCTATATATTGAAACACCCAGATGTGACTCTTAAGAGATTTGGTAGTCATTTCACATCTGCTCTAGGGTTGACACCTACTCTACAGAGAGCAGAGAGGAAAGAAAGTAGTTGCACCCTGGGTGATGTGCTCAACTGAATGGCTCAACCAACGCTGATGAACATTTCATCTGGACCTCCTGATGAGAGAGGCGATGTTTCCTCATTGTCGAGTGCTATGTGGGAAAAGGCTGTTTTTAGAGGCTGAATCCTTAAAGAGTTAACATCCTCTGATCTAGAAAGTAATTGATTTTTCTACAAGTCACCAAGTATGGTTAATATATGGTTAATTTCCCTTCAATGTATTTGGGAAAGAAAATTGGGGGCACTCTTACATCCACTTCCAGTTGAGGCTACATAGTGTCTTATCCCTAGATTGCCACCTGTCCTGGGCCCACTTTCAGCCCTTGGCCAAGTTTTGGAAATCTCCACATTGTTGATCACTTCCTAGACTGTCTGAGCCACACCGACTTTAACAGAAGTGTTGGGGTTAACAGAGCGAACTATAGACAAAAAAAAAAAGTTCACGCTGAATATCACCCCTGCCCCTTCTGAGGAATACACTCTCTCCCTCCCTAGGGAATTTACCCTGGCTCTATTCCCCCAAGGATCTTCATCCTTCTACTATGCTCCTGACCCCACCCCTGCTGTCATTTTGCCACACAGAACAGTCACCTCATCTTTGCTTAAATTTGTACTCTGGCATTCAACACCAGACTGATTTAAGGCATTTTTCTAAATGAACAATAATTCTGTCTCTGAAAGAAGAATTCTGCATTTCTCTTGGGTCAGTCTGTTCCAATTCATCTAGCTTTTAAAATGTCATTGATTTACTTATTATTAATAATTACAATGGGAATAAGGATGCCTACCTTATAGCCTGGCAGAAAAACTTTATCAGTGGGTAAAGCTGGGAAACATTTGAACTGTCTCTCTCTCTCATTTTTCTCACCAGTAAAAGGAAAATAAATAATAACAGCTGTCTGGTACCTTATAAGGTTTTTGTAATGATTAAATAATCATGATGAATTAATACACATAAAGGGCTTTGAACAGTGTTGAGCACATAGTAAGAACTTAACCAGTGTTAGCAGCTGTGGCTATTATTCTATCAGGCATCTCTGATGTAAAAAGGTTGTTTGGACTTGCTGTCATGCAGAGATAAGAGCACCCAGAGTACGCAGTTATTGTGGGCACTGAATGATGTATGTGACCTCAAGTGCACCTGACATGGAGTGACAGGCTCAGTGCAGGGAGGATTAGTGATAGTGCATGTAAAGCACTGCGCACAGAGGAAGATCAATAATGTGAGATCCTGTCGCGCGCTTCTCGGGGAGGTCACAGGTATTGTTAGAAACTGGGGCAGGAGAACTAGAACAGCTGGTGTATTAAAAAAAAAAAAAATCCTAGCAAGGAGCTCCATTGTAAATCAAGTGTGGTGGTGCACCAGCTGCCTGGCAGGTTGAGGTAAAGGAGCTCAAGGTCAAGAAGACCCTGGACAAGTTAGCAAGATCCTATCTCACAAATAAAATATAAATTAAGAGGGCTGAAAAGAAGGTAGCTCTGTGCTCTCTGTCATCAATGGAGAAAGGAGAGAGACTGAGAAGAGACAGACAGACAGACAGATTATTGTACCCTTCTTGGAATTATTAGCAGTACTCTGGTATGATGCCCTCTGCCAGGTGCTGTGCTCATATTCTGGGGGTAACTAGAGAAGAACAGGCTCCATGTCTTGCTCGCTTGCCCCTGGGAGAGTGTTCTTATGATGAGCCTTTGTGCAGACATTCCCAACTGCCACCATGAGAGTTAGCAAGCTGGTGGCACTAGCCCAAAGGCCCCCGAGCAGCACAGCTTCCCCAAGCTGTAAGCATGCTAAGGAACCCAAGAAACAGCACCTTCCCAGGTCCTTCCCCATTTTTCCTAGGCCCAAATGAGCCAGCAAGCAACATCAGCTGCCCCCGGAGTTCAGAGCTAACATGGGATTAAGAAATCCAAACATCAGCTGATCCCTGAGCCCAGAAACCAAACTGCTAAAAGCATGTGTCGAGAGGCCCAGAGGTGTCAGAACCCCGCAGAAGCGGTGACAAGGCATCAGAGAACCATCGCCAGAGGAAAGGCTTTTCTGTCATTCCCAGGATGCTCTGTGAGAATGTGTTTTGCTATTTCCATGGCGATTTGCAAATTCAGACCTGCCACGAGCAAGATAGAGCCACGGCAGGAGGTGCACAAGGAAGGGCCTGAGCAGAGACTGGCTGGGGTCGACCACCGCCCACCTCTCCCACACAGTAAAAGCAGGGGCCAAGAAACCCTAGGTCCATAGTGTCTGCAGACGTCTGGCCGAAGTAATCAACTGGGTGCAAAGGGGCACTGGCCAGGGGGCACCTGGGAGCATGAGGTGGGTATGATTCACTTCTAAATAGCAGAAAATAAAACATCAGGAGGGTCAATTAAATACTAACAGTCAGAGAAACCTCTCAGCCTGGCTGCCTAGGATCCCGGAGGTCCATCTCTTGGAAACAAAAACTGTACAGCTCATTTACTTCAAAAGATTCTGTCATTCTGCCAAAAATAGACCCCAGCAAAAGAAAAGGAAAAAAAAAAAAAAAATGTGGTTCAAGGAGACTGGCTACTTAGAGCCCTGACCATTCTACTTTAATAGAAGTCATTTAAGAAAGAAACTAATTAAATGCACCTGCACTAAAATGATTACATGGCTATTATCTGCCCACGCAGAGAAAGCGGGAGCCGCAAAGTCTGAAACACAGCGAGCAGCGGGCTTAATTGTCTTTGGGAAGGAACAGCTTTTGTTTTGCCCAGTGCTCCATCAAAAATCCTAAGTGTTAATGTACCCTGTATAATCTATCTGGCCAGCTAACTAGTTTAATCCATCACACACCATGTGAACGAATAAAAGCAGGTTGGTGGTGACAAGTTAATAGTACAGGCAGGATATAAAGTGGAGAAACACACTTTGATGTATGGGAGCAGAACTGTTAGGTGCTACTATGGATGAACTCTGTCTGGTTTTATATAGTAGCCAATCAAAGCAGAAGAGATCTAATAATTTAAAACTTTTTAAATGTTCCCTCCGCCGGGCGTGGTGGCGCATGCCTGTAATCCCAGCACTCGGGAGGCTGAGGCAGGAGGATCGGTGCGAGTTCGAGACCAGCCTGGGCTACAAAAGTGAGCTCAAGGCCAGCCTGAGCTGCATAGCGAGACCCTGTCTCAAAAAAAAAAAAAAAAAAAAGAATAAAATTTGCCGGGCGTGGTGGCGCACGCCTGTAATCCCAGCACTCGGGAGGCTGAGGCAGGAGGATTGATGCGAGTTCGAGACCAGCCGGGGCTACAAAAGTGAGCTCAAGGCCAGCCTGAACTGCACAGCGAGACCCTGTCTCAAAAAAAAGACAAAAAAAATAAATAAATAAATAAAATAAAT
>PVJA010017183.1:0-42095 GCA_004027025.1 Myocastor coypus | reverse complement strand
GAGTGCTGGGATTACAGGCGTGCGCCACCACACCCGGCTGTGAGACAGGGTCTTGCTAAACATTAATTTGTACAAACTGGAGATTAACTTGTGATCCTCTTGCCTCAGCCTCCCAGAATGCTGGAATTATAGGTACAGGCCACCATGCCTAGCTTTCTCTCTTTCTTTCTCTCTCTCTCTTTCTTTCTTTCTACTTTAATATAGCAATCATGTATGCTTATAGAAACTTTTTACAAGGAGCCCCACCTCATTTTTCAGAGCAAACAAACAATAATTTTTGATCATTGCTAATCAAAGAGTAAAAAAGAGGAAGCAAACATATTCCATCTTCCGCCCAGTGACCTAACAGCATGGTAGCAATGAATACTATCTCCTTCCACAGAAAAAAAGATGTTTCCAGACAGTAATTGGCCTACCAGAGCCATGTTTTCCAACCCCATGCCCTTTGCATCTAAGTGGAATATTTAGCTCTTGCTATGAGGTTCAAGTGCAAAGTATATCTCACTCACAGGTCAAAGCAGTTAATAGGTGAATGACCTCCACTGTCTCTTTCTTTTTCCTGCTAAATGCAGTGAATTTGAGAACTATCATAGCCCATATCCTGTCATTTGTAGACCTAAGACCACCTGTCACATAAGCAAACCATACAAGTGTTTCACATAAGCAAAAGTAAATTGTAGTGCCTGTGAAATCTTGGAATCTGTTTATGTTATGGTTTGTGTCTAGCTGTCCCCCCACAGCCTCCATTCAGTCATGGAATGGGGACTTCTAGAGTCTGAGATTAATTCATGATCAAAGCTGGGATTATGAGTCTTAGTACTTCTGGGATTATGGATGTAAGTACTACACCCAGTTGGGGCATATAGCCTGAATGCAGTTTAAGGGATACATATCTCCTCTATCTAGCCATTGTGCTGCTACTCCTCCATTTTGCTCTCTGCTCTTTGCTGCTGCCATGAAAGTTTGCTCTCTGCCATGTGCCACTCTATCCCAGAGCCAGATGAGTATGGACTGAAACCTCCACTAACTGTGAGCTACATAAACCTTTCCTTCCTTCATTTTGGGTGTGAGGTATTTATCCCAGCAACAAGAAAAGAGTAAGTAACTGAGACAGTGTACTACATAACATTACCCTTACCTTAACAAATACATTCCTCTGCCTGGTTTCTACTCCTTTCCAGCTTTTCTGGATAGCTGACTCCCCATCCCGGTGGACTTCAAATCCTGTGAGGTGTCCTGGCACTTGAGGTGAGCATCAAAGTGTCTTTACCCTCTTTGCACCCCAAGGTAAAGAAGTAAGATGAATTGGCAATTGGAAGCACATCTTCCAGCTAAGAGTAAAAGTTTTCTGTTCGTATAGAACAATGCTAAGTGGTACATGAAAAATAATACATATTATTTTTATAGCCTGAACTGTGATAATTGGCTCCTACAGATGGTCTGTAGATTCTAAAACCACTGGCTCAAAGATTATGAGACAAGAAGATAACCCTGCAGTGCTGAAAGAATACCTAAAGATCACTTTCTACATTTAAAAAGAGGGCAGAGTGGAGAGAAAAACTTTTAAAGTATAAATCTGGCAGTAATGCATTTATCCAGATCACCAGTAACATATCCAAGAATTGGGAAAGAACAAGAGTGCTGAGCAGAACTGGCCTCTCACTGCTCTTCTCGCCTTATTCATGTGATTGCCACGCAACTGCTCACTACCTGGAACATCTTCAACCATGGCCACCTCAGTGAATTCCCACTTGAACAAAGGCATCAAGCAGGTGTACATGTCCCTTTCTCAGGGTGACACGTCCCAACCATGTATATCTCTTTGACAGTACAGGAAGAGGACTGCACCATAAGACCCACACTTGAACTCACAGTACAAGAGTTGCCTGAGCAATTCTGATGGCTATAGTACTTTCTAGTCTGAAGGCTCCAACAGCAACATATTCTTTATCACTGTTGCCATGTTCTGGGGCCTCTTCTTCAAAGACCTGTAAAGTTTTTAAGTTATAATGAAAAGCCTACAGAAGGGCATACCTGTAAACAGATCGTGGACAAAATATTTGTCTTAGTTACTCTTCTCTCTTTGCTGGGACAAACACCCGATACTCAAGATGAGGGAAGGAAAGGTTTATTTAGCTCACAGTTACTGGAGGTTTCAGTCCATATTCAGCTGGCTCCAAAGCAGACTGGCACATGGCAGAGGGCAACCTTTCATGGTGGCAGCTAAGAGCAAGAACACAAGGAGAGCTAGGAGCAGCTCAAGCAGCTAACATTTTTTCCTCCATTACATTGAAATGCAAATCACCAGCCCCAGGGGAGGTGCAGCATCCACACCCACAATAATCAATTACAAATTCCAGAAGCTATCCCATGACTGCATGAGGCTTTGAGGGAACACCTATGTACAAACCATAACAATATTCAACAGGCACCCCTGTTTAGAATGGAGCAAGACACTCTCACCACTCCTTTGGTTGACCTTCAGTGGTTTTCCCAGGCCACAAGGTCCATGGTACTGTGGTGTGCAAGCAGACACAGCCTGTGGGAGGGATACTGTACAGGCTCATGGTCAGGCCTGCTTGGAGGCTGGAGTTGAGATTTGCAGAAACTGATGCTGATGTCCTGTGCCCCCAGTCAGAATTCCAGATAGGATGTCATGAAACTCCTATCACTCCATGGAAGATGACCTCTGTGCACCCCATCTCGTTTTGCATTATGTGTGTGAAGACACTGGAATGATGGCAACCTTTGATCCTAAGCCCATTCCTGGGAACTGAAATGGAGCAGGAAGCCACACCAACTTCAACACGAAGGCCATGTTTGAGAAGAATGGTCAGTGGTCGGAAGGACATTGAGGAGGCCATCCAGAAGTAAGCAAGCCTCACCAACACTACATTTGTGCCTATAGGCCTAAGGAAACAATGCCCGGCACCTAACTGAAACCATGAAACCTTCAGCATCAGCAGCCTTTCTTCTGGCACAGCCAACCAAAGGACCAGGAGAAGAATGTTGACTTTCAAGGCAATCACCCTTTTGCCAGTTATGTCGCCTTTGTTGTGACAGATACTCTCATCCGCACACCTTTCTCAATGAGACTGGCAAGGAGGCCACCCAGTACAAAAACTAAGTGGACTAAACTTCCAGCCATGGAGCCCCTTCTAGGTCTTTACCCTACTTCCAGTTGCTCTACTTGTTCCCTTTGTAACTCCAAAGGTATATTATCAAGGTCTTTTTAGTCCTCATACTCAGGTAACCTGGTTTTCTTTGACCAGGATAAGAGCAGTCATGTTCTTAATGTCTTCATACCCACCTGCTCCCTGTTGTGGAAGCTTACTAATACATTAAAAGGGACACGGGTAAGGAAGGTAAAAACCGCTTTCTACCAAATCAACTTGTCCAGTATGTATATAGCAGAGAGATACAGAGACACCAACACAGATAGGTTCTTAAAGAAGAGAGGAGGGTATTTCTTTCTTCAAGGTAGCTAAAAGGAAAAAGACCTGACTTTGGTGGGAAACTCTTATTTCCTAAGGTATAACCAACTTTCTTTTGTAAGGAGAACAGTAGGGGGTTGGGACTGAGGTAGGAAAAGCGCCTCCTGGTCTCTTTCTGCTGTGCTTCCTGCATGGGGCTACATATGAGTCCATGAACATAAAGCTGAGTAAGTTCTTATTGGTTGGTCCTCCATTTATGGCATCAACAACAATAATATTTTTATATTAAAATGTAAAAACAAAAAATTTTATATGGATATATATATATATATATATATATATATATATATATATATATACAAAAGGAGAAAGGCATCCTAGTCACTGGGCATTGGGCACCAATTTTGGTTTAGAAATAAAGAAATAAGGGTCTCCTTTGGTTAGGTTTGGGTAATGAGGCTCTTGGTTCTTCATTACTATGTGAAGGTGTCATTGCTCTGTCTACCTTTCTTCAGGACCCTTGACAGTTAGCAGATAAGTTCACAGCACTAGCTGTCACCTGAAGCTCATGACTGGATGTAAAGACATATATGCCCCCATCAACTCCTGGGTTTATAAGTCAGTTGACTGCTCAGCTTGAGCACATACTAACAAGGGGTCCTGGCTGGACTAGCATGTCACTAAAGCAGACATAGTGGGTTTTTTTTTTTTTTTTTTTTTTTTTTTGTCTTTTTGAGACAGGGCCTCGCTATGCAGTTCAGGCTGGCCTTGAGCTCACTTTTGTAGCCCAGACTGGTCTTGAACTCACACCAATTGTCCTGCCTCAGCCTCCCGAGTGCTGGGATTACAGGCGTGCGCCAGCATGCCCAGCCAAGTAGGCATAGTGTTATGTTACGTTTCTTACAAGCTGAACAAGTTTAACTTTTAATCAGATTTTAGGGCTTTTAAGAATAATTTTAGAGACTAGCCCTTTCACTTCAGTTGTCTCCTTCCACTCTGTTAGTGAGCTAGAATTAAAACCCTTATAATTTTGTACCCTAGTGTTTTCTCCCAGAGCAGAATGTTCCTTTCTGACATTTCTTAAGGAGCTGCTGCTTTGTGATGAACCCCGCCTCTGTCCCTACATTTCGCCTACTTTCCACTGGTGGTTCTTGTGCTGGCTGCAGCAAGCAACTGTGATTTTCTCATGCCATGACTCCTGCTTGCCGTATGCAATATGGACAAATAATTCCTTCTTATAAACAAATCTAACTTCCCATAGCAGCATTTATTAATCAATTGAATATTTATAAGATTAAAAGACCATAATATAACAACAGTAAAGAGATGTTACAAGGCTCCTGATCTAAAGCTGTGGTACATATAAATATCATCCAAGCCACATGCTTCTTTAACCTAAATCTAAGACCTTAAGCCTTATGGTTTAGTATGTTGGCATTGATTTAAAATGTGCCTTCCCCAAATTTAAATTTACTATTTAAAAGAAACCATAAAAACCACTTCATACACACAGTGAAACAGGGAATGAAACTAGCAACCTGAAAGTTATGAGTTCACATTCTCTAAAACTGAACAATGAGTGTTAGGAACAAACAGAGGTTAAGAACAGAATATTATTGAGGAAAGAAAGCTTCTGCCTAAGAAAGAGACAGAAGGGAAACCTAAGCAGGTTGCCTGGGTATCTGTTGTTTCTAGGAATTTTTAATAGAGTAAAATCCTAAGGTGGTGCCAGTGAGATAGCTCGGCCAGTTAAAGCTGGCCAGAGAATCTGGGTATAGTGGTGCACATCTGTAATCCCAGGGCTGGGGAGGATGAAAACAGAAAGATCATTATGAGTCTGAGCTGCAAAGTGAGACCCTTTATAACCAAATACATTAAAAACAAACAAACATAATGAGGTGAGGCAGGTCTAAGGTGGGAAACATGGGAACTTGCACATGAGGTGGGACAAAAGTATGGCCAACCAATAAGATTACAAGCACAACTGCTCAGGTAAAGTTGACTAAATCCAGGACCAAATGGAAAAGCGAGTCACGTAGCAAGTGGGCATGAATATATAAAACAGGAGCTTATCCTGTAGGGGATTAGTGACTCGTCCTGACTTCCTTAAGGTGATTATCAATCCCAGATGCTTATCTTCAGAGGCATAAGCATTTATTAGTCTTTGTCTTTAGGTCTGGCCCACAGCAGGAGCACCCATCTCTCTTATATTTGCAGGGTATCTTGTCTTCCGTGCTGCTGCCTCTGAGGGCTCAGCTCTGTCTGACTGCCTATAATATTTCCATCTAGCTCAGCTGCCTGTAACAGGATAGATAATAATGCTATATCAAAAATAAAAAGAAACTTATTTTGTAATACTTTATATGCTGAAATCATATATTTAATTAAATATATTTAGATTAATGTCTCTTGACTTTTTAAAAATGTAGCTGCTAAATCATTTTAAGTTGCCTATGTGGTTTATGCTGTATTTTATCTAGACAACCCTGGTCTGGATCTAACTTACAACTCAAAAAATTAAAGGAATGGAAAAATATATTAAGCAATATCATCAGGAAACACTTTGACAGATAAAGGAAATGGAACACTTGCGTAGATTCTTCATTAAGTCAATAGCATTTTTTAAATTAACAGACTTAATTAAAAGACTCTAGGTTGGCCAGATATCTCAGCGGACTAAAGCAGGAACTAGGTTTGATTCTCAGTGTGCTCTGCAGGTCCTGCTGATTGACACTGGGTATGGCAGCACATGCCTGTAATCCCAGTGCTTGGGAGGATGAAAACAGGAGGATCACTATGAGTCCTATCTGGGTAGTAAGATCCTGTAGACCCCGTACTAAATACATAAAGGAAAAAACTCTAGAGATAAAACATTTAAATACAATATATGAGACTCAAATCTAGGATATTCCACGAATAGTAGGGACAATTTGAGTATAGAATGTTTCAGAGAAAAATAAGGTGGCAAAATTTTTTTTTTAAATCAGTAATTATTTCACTCTGCCATTGTTGGGAGCCAAGAAAGCTGGAAAATAGGTCAAATGTGGGGAAGCAAGACTAGACCTCAGTGCCTAAAGTAGTCAAGTTGCCTCAGTCCTGAGATAAGCATCCTCACTGATTAATGTTGGCTATTAGTCCCTAGGCAACCTGTGTCATGTGTTACTAACTTTGCAGAGATATAAATAAACATCCATACTATTGCTCAGAGGTCATCTCACCTACCAGGCAGATGAGCCACCACCTGACCCAGCTCTCATCTTCTTGTCTCCCATTTCCTCGTTCCCACCACCATTTCTCCCTGAGTACAACAGATCACACTGAGAGACTAACCCTACATACTATCACTTCTCTGGGGTACACTCAGAAACTAAGCTATTAGGCCTAGCACATTCTCACCATTAACCATGGAGATTAGTAGTCAAAAGAGGAGCTAAGGTTCCCACGATCTTTGACTGTTTAATATTGGGTAAATCTCTTTGTGAATTAATAGATATGCAAGAGGGTAAATAAATGCTTAAAGTCAAGATTATTTATCAAAACTTCAAATTATTTTGATGATAATAATCAGTATGGAGGAAAAGAACAGAGCCAGGAAAAAATTTACATAATGGGGCAGTCAGGCAAGAGCTTCCCTAGGTGTTGGGGTTGAATCTGGGACTTGAAAGATGAGCCTGTTTGTCTAAGAGTAGGAAGAGCGTTCTAAGCAGAATCAGTGTGATGGCCTAGCAGAGGAGAGAGGGCAGGATAGGAGCTCAGAGAAGGCCAAAGTGTGATGCAGAGGACAGGAGTGGTGCTAGCTGCCCTGAGGAAGGGGGAGGAGGGAGGGAGAGGGGAGCTGAGGAGAGGGAGAAGGCAGGCAAATGGCCTCCATGCCCAGGCCATCTATTTGGACTATGATTCCCCTCTACTACTCCACCAATTCTCTTCTGAAAAATAACAAAATTAACAACAATGAGAAAAGAGAAACAATGAATATTCTTCAAAAATACCATAAAAATTGTATCGGTAACCAGGAAATCAAATTCATTTGAATCTTCATTTTAGGCTTTAAAATAATGACAGCTAGTCCCAAAAGGTTTATATGGTTCTTTCTGTTCAGTAAAGAGAAATGAACTAGCTAACGTGGAAAGGAAAGTTTTTCTTTAAGATGAACAGTGTGAGATCTTTTTCCCTTGGAATGTTTTGGAAAACAATTGATTGTTAGCTTGAGCAACATTTTTCTACAGAAAAGTAAAGAATTTCAAGCCAGGCATGGTAGTGCATGCCTGTAATCCCAGCACTTGGGAGGCTGAGGCAGGTGGATCGGTGCGAGTTCGAGACCAGCCTGGGCTACCAAAGTGAGCTCAAGGCCAGCCTGAACTGCACAGCGAGACTCTGTCTCAAAAAGACAAAAAAAAAAAAAAGTAAAGAATTTAGCATTTATGGTGCCTACCACTTAGGATCAACTCAATAGGCTTACTGTATCTTCTTTTGTTTTTCTAGGTACTCTGTAGCCACCTAAATTTCCTCCCTAGATTTTTCCAGTTCTGTAGATTAAATATCATCAAAATGTTGATTTTGGTGTTTTGGTTTTTTCATTCAAACACCTGCTGGTCACTGGGTTCATTTCATTGATATTTTACACTTAAGTGTGTAATGTGAATTTTTACAGCTACCTTTTGGGTAGAGCTTAAAATCTGCCAACTATGGGCTGAGGGAATAGCTCAGTGGCATAAGTGCTTGCCTGGCAGTCACAAAGTCCTGAGTTCAATTCCCAGTACCAAAAAACACCAAACAAACAAAATCTGCCAAATATTAATTAATTTTGACTTCTCACTAATTCTATAGGGTAGACATATTTTCTACCTCCTTTCCAGATGACAAAATGAAGGCACAGAGTGGTAATTTGTTTAACTAAAATCTCATGACTAGTAAGTCTAAATTAGTAAGAGAAAAACACAGAAGTATTTGTTTGCATGGTAGACAAGAACATATGCTGGGGGCTGGGGAAATAGCTCAGCAATATAAGCTCCTGCCTGGCAAGCACAAGGACCAGAGTTTGATCTTTGCTACTGCATGCCATGGTGGCCAGATGTGCCATGTGGGCTACCAAAATGGCATGGTGGCCCATGCCTGTAATCTCAATGCTAGTGAGGCTGAGATAGGAGTATCACTATGAGTAAGAGCTGCATAGTAAGACAATGTATCCAGTAAATAAAAGATTTTTTTAAAAAAAAGAATATATGGGAATTGTCTTAGTCACTGTTCTCACTGCTGGAACAAAACACCTGACATCCACATTTAAGGAAGGAGTTTATTTTGGCTCTCGTTTCAGCCCATAGCTGGCTTACACTGATACAGGATGGTTTGGTCCAGGGGCAGGGCAGACCAGAAGCAGAGAGAGATGAAGGGAGGAGCAAGGGAGGAGCCAGGAAGGAGATACATCCTTCCAGGTATCACCCTCTAGCAGGAAGTCACCTCCTAACAGCAGGTCAGCTGTATACTCCTAGAATCCAGTCACCTTTCAAAAGCCCTATATTTGAATGCACGAGGCTTTGGGAAAACATCCAGATATAAACATGAGTTAAGTCAAGGTCAGTATTTGACCAGGCACCAGATTTTTAATAGTGTTCATTACTGATTGTTTTTATGTTATGACTTTTATATCTGGAAAATGAAGATTCTTTTTTTTTTTTTTTTTTTTTTTTTTTTTTTTTTTTTTTTTTTTTTTTGGAAAATTAATTTTTTTTTTTTTTTTTTTTTTTTTTTTTTTGTCTTTTTGAGACAGGGTCTTGCTATGCAGTTGAAAATTAAGATTCTTAAAGTAACTTTATTACATGATTACTTGTGTGTTCTTTTGCTTCATTTTTATTAATATATGTTTGTCATAGAAGTTGATCACATTCATCATAGGAAGTCTGCACTTGTATATAATACATCAATTATTTTTGTTCTTTGGATGGAAATAGCTTTTGTAAATGCGGAGAGAAGATGGGATTGAAGGATGAGGAGCAGAATGGGGCAAATTGTTACATAATTATTTGGTTTAAATGAGCAATGCATTTAGTATGATTTTAATACATTGAATGTATGTGTATGGTTATGTTTCTATTTGAAAGACTTTATCAATGTTTGATATTCCTATTTGTTTATATTTTTGTTTGGTTTTGCTTCTCGAGACAGGATCTCTCAATGTAGTTTAGGCTGGCCTTCAACTCATAGTAATCCTCCTGCTTCAGCCTCTAAAGTGCTGGGATTACAGGCATGAGCCACCATACCTGGATGATTTATATTTTAAAATATGAATTATCTTTATATCTTACTTTTTTCTCATACATGGCTAATATGTTTTCATACAAAATTATAGAAGTGGGCAACCATACATAATTCTGTCAATATTTGAATATATAATCAGCAGCCTACTATATCTGCAGGTTTTGCATCTGTGAATTCTACCAACTATGGGTTGAAATTTTTTAATTGTGTCTGTACTGAAC
Source organism: Myocastor coypus (assembly GCA_004027025.1). Classification (NCBI taxonomy): domain Eukaryota; kingdom Metazoa; phylum Chordata; class Mammalia; order Rodentia; family Myocastoridae; genus Myocastor; species Myocastor coypus. Next base: position 32,185 of record PVJA010017183.1, on the reverse strand, counting down.
ATGAGAAGACTTTGTCCTTGTCATTATTCCCTAAATAATACAGTATAACAAATATTTACATGACATTTACATTGTATTAGGAGCTCTGAAGGCTCTGTGTAAGCTGCATGCAAATCCTGTGCTATTTTATACAAGATTTTGATATCTAAGAGAGGTTCAGGAATGGGGCCTCATAGACATGGAGGTATAATGTATTTATCTTTTTGTACTGTATCAAATCTCTTTTTCTAAATTTAGTTTTCACAAAAATGGGATCATACTGTTCACAGTTTTGGGACCTGGGATAGAGATATAATATCTCCAAACATATATGTATTCCAATATATAAAACATATGACATATATTTTATATATTGGAATACATATGATTATATATATTCAAATGTGTCTATGAGTCTATGAAAATGGACAAAGGCCTATGTATATGTAGCATGCATTCTATTTAAAATTTTTGTGAATACTTGACCAAGATAAATCATAGTTTTTATACTAAGTTCAGATGCTACAAGTTCATCCAACACCATAAACCAACCAATATCTCCCCTATGGCCTCTGCAGTTGAGGCTCCACAAGCTAAATAACTGGTTTTCTAGTCACTGTTACATATGTAATCCTTTTTTTTTTTTTTTTGGTACTGGTAGTCAAACTCAGGCCCTTGTGCTTGCCAGGCAGGCATTTGTGCCAGTGAGCAATATCCCCAGCCCCATGCAATACGTTTTACTCCAAGGTTATGTAAGGAGAAACCTGTTGGCATCATCCACTTTCCTTTTGTCTTTCTATCAGCCTTGAGAACTAGTACAACATACGGAGCATCAGTAGCAACAATGCAACATGGCCTAAAAGGCACAAAGGAAAGGTAAAGAGCACTGCAGACCTGCTGGGCCTCAGAGTAGTCAAACCTCTGAAACGTCAACAATCGTGACGTCCAAATTTCTTATTAGGTGGGAAAAAGAAACACTTGACGTCCAAATTTCTTATTAGGTGGGAAAGAGAAACACTTGCTTAAACTTTTGCTGGCTGAACTTTCTGTTGTTTGTAACTAAAGATCTTCCTTAACTGAAAGAGTGCTGCAAAAATTTAAGTCATCTGTCTTGTTCTAGAAATTTAGAGCCACTTACTTCCAGGGAACATCACCGTGAAGAGCTTGCCATTATACCAAAGATGGCTTTTACGTTTTAGTCTGACCTTTACAGGTGTCTTGTTTGTAGCAGGTGCATATGCCCATGTGGCTTGAAAAATAACTCAAAGCCCATGAACTTTAGTTCTTGTGTTTCTAGCAACTGAAAGCGGTTTGCTTGTAGGAATGAAAATGCCCCTGAAATGTTAATTGATTCAGCTTGACAGTGTTTGCCATATCATAAATCAATATCACAATGGTTTTGTGAACCGGTGATAAAATGGATGGCATAAGGGATGAATATGGTAGTTGCAGGATGAAGATAGTGAGGTTTTGAACATTTTGTTCTGTTTTGAATGGAATATAGAAGACTGAAATCCCCAATCCTTTTTAAATGCTTGTACGTTATGCAGAATGATAGGGTAGCATCAGTAGTATGAGCTAACCTTATTTGTTAATATTCTGCCTCTCCTTCATCTCCCTTCCCTCTACCCATATGTATGTGTGTGTGTGTGTGTGTGTGTGCGCACGCACACGTGCACATGCATCCTTCTCATCTTTTTAAAATTTTAGACAGTGTTGCTAAATCATCTAGGTTTGCCTCGAATGTGTTAGAGCCAGGTTAGCCTCTAAACTAAATGGAATTATAGTTGTGTAATACTACTGTGCCTGGCTGAATATTAGGCTCTCTTTGTCTTAAAAAATTGTAGAGATGATTGTGCTGATATGTATAACCTATACCTTTTAGTTATCTATTGCTATATAAGAAATGTCCCCAATCTTAATGGATTCAAGTAATTTTGAAAAGCTAGTGTCTCCCATGGTTTCTCTGGGTCTGGAATTCAAAGATAGCTGATCTTAGCTCTGTGATATCCAGGCTCTTCACTAACACCGTGAAGCATATCTGACAAGATATCTGACAAGATATTTTCCTAAGTCTGGAGGTTGGTGATGGATATAGAGGAGGTCTAGCTAAGATTATGGACCCAGTATCCAGACTCAGCCTCTGCATGTAACCTGGCTTTCCTCAAAGGTGGGCAGCTAGGTTCTGAGGGTGAGCATGCAGAGAGTTGGATGGAAGCCCTGTTGCCTTTTATGAACTATGTTCAGTTGACACAGTATCATGTCCACTGCCATGCACTGAGTGAGGCAGTCACATGGTATGCCCAGGTTCAGAGGAAAGCACATAGATCCTCTGTCCCCCATACATAACACACCTTTCAACTGAGGTGTGCTGACACCATGTTACAAGATGAGCAATGGGATAGAATATACATCCACATCTTTGAAAAGCACAGACTGTCATAAAATCCTGTATTTTTAAAAATTTATTATTATTACATGTATTTAGTACAGGGTTTCACTACACAACTTGGACTCATAGTGATCCTCCTGCTTTTAGCCTCCTCAGCACTAGGATTACAGGCATGCACCACTACACCCAGACTCAGTATCCAGCCCAGCGTGGGGAGGGGTGGGGCTGGCAGGGCTTGCGGGACCCCGTATGGAAACCTGGTCCCTGCTCTTGCCAAAGCAGGTGCTTAGTCTGCTGAGCTACCACACTGGTCTGACAGGTTAGTTCTTGTTGGCTGCTGGCATCTCGTCACCAGAGGCCATGCTGCTAAACATACCACAGTGCCCAGAGGTGCTGCACACCTACCCTCCCACTGAACCCATGTGCAAGGAAATAATCCCAACTGAAGTCCAGAAACCCCATCTTACATGAATATTCTATAAATATTTAGACTAATACAACTGGAGTATAGGGGAGGAGTTACATGAAATATCAAAACACTGAAAATCTTCCAGCTCAAAGATTTTATTTAGTATTTGGTATTTATGTACTACATGGTCTAGAAATGGCAACGACCATTACCTAGGCAAATTTTGATTCCACATATAATATGCAGAATACCATCTTTAACTCTCAGTGAGTAAAATAACTTATTTAAAATATAGTCCCTAACTTTTATTTATCTTATACTTTTATACTCACAAGGCATTTTAGTACCCAGTTTGAATAATGTTTTCATGTACTACTTGAAAGAATTTTTGCCTTGAAAAACTGATTGTGGGGCTATGGAGACAGCTCAGTAGGATAAGCGCCTGCCTGGCAAGCACAAGGTCCCAAGTTCAATCTCTGATACCTCATGAAAAAAAAAAAAAAATCCTTAGGATTTGATGATCCTTTCCTGCAGTCTAAGCCTGGAACAAATAACTTAAATATAGGGCAGGAAGAGATGTGACTCTATTTGGAACCCTCAGACAACTCTTCTTACACATTACGTATAGCATACAACCTTGGATTTGCTGCTGCTCTGTTTCCGTGTTGCTCATTCACTGAGAATGAAAAGCTTTCTAATTTTTTTTTAAATTCTTTTTTTTCTTGTTTCAGAATTTTTGTTTGTTTGTTTATTTATTTTTATGGCCGTCTCAGCCTGCCCTGAGGGCAGGGCTAGCGCAGCATGTGGTACCAGGAATTGAACCTTGGTCCCTGAAGCCGCCCAAGCTTTCCTAAGCAGGCGCTTTAGACCACTGAGCCATCCTGCCGGGGCTCCAAGCTCTCTAATTTTTAAGAGCTAGCTCTCTAATAAAGATGGAATGCAGATCTCCCCCTCCCTCTCCAACACTCCCTACTGACTGCCCACAAAGCAATTAGAACTCGCCAGTCAGCCCTTTTCTGTGTGATAGCATCAGCAATTTTGCCCAGGGCTTTTTTTGAAAGTGAACAATAGCATAAATAACAGCCTAATTCACATGCACACACACACACACACACACACACACACACACACACACACACACCTGTCCGCCTTGCTCATTGCAATCCAATGTTAACCCAGTTCCTTCCTAATTAAACCAAGACCACACAATTACACATTTTCATACTGTGATGTACTAAAGTAGATTCTTTAGAAAAATACTAAAAGCAATTAATACAAACTTGGAAGAAAACAAATTCTCATCTATTTGAATGTCCTGCACTTTAAATATATTTCCAAGCTTATTGTGGATCCCAGCAGGGTGCACGTTCGTCTCTCAGGGCTGGTTCTAACACAGTCTGACAGAGGATCTCCAAGCCTTCAAGTGTGATTTGAGGAAAGAAGCTTGAGCTATCCTATTAACTTCAGAGAACAGTGTAGCCATCTTGATTTCCATGTCAGGAGCAATGAAGTTTTATTTTTTTAGAATATATTGAATCTCTGAAGTTTTCAACACACAGCTCCCCTTAGAAATAATTGTATCTGTCTATAGTATAGGAAACATGATATTTTATCATATTCAAGATAAAACAGTAACAACAAATAGCTGCAATAGAGAGCAAACACTTTTTCGCCCTGGGAATCAGGAGAGGGTGAAAAGGTCTCCGTGAGCAGTATTCCACTAGGGGGCAGGGCGGCCCAGTGGAGTCTCAGCCGATTTGACCAACTTGGAATAAGAAGGTTCAGGAGATACTGAAAATGTTTGCAGTGTAATCTTATGTGAAAAAAAATAATAATGATGATAAAAATAAGAGTTCAAATATTCTGTACAAACTATGTGCATTTGTATTGTGTAGCAGGTAAGTATTTGATCTCGGTCTTCATTAGACACAAGATCCATTCCTACCTTCATCCCTCTATAGTCCCTGAGTGAGTTATTTAAAAATCTCTTCAGTTTCCATATTTTTAAGGATATGGAATTAAAGATACCACAAGTAAAGATATCACAAGTAGAGGTACCACAAGTGCATGTGCCACAGTAAAAGTACACAATTAAAGATACCATGTAAGGTTGTTGTGAGCATTAAAAAGAGTCCTATGTATAAAATGTCCAGCACTGTATCCAGGATATAATGTGGCTCAACAACAAAATAGCAGAATAATGGCGGTTGTGACAATAAAATGCTAAAGGTAAATGCTGAACAAGTCACATAAGTATTGGACTGCATTGTCTATAGTTTATCATGTCATTTTAACACGTTAAGTGTAACTTGGAGAGTTTGTGGTAGAATGTGTATACTTTCATTTATATTACTTACTTTCTTCATAATTACTTTGCTTTTTCTAGCACTGTATCTTTTGCATTTTAAATCTCAAACAGAAAGCTGGGTGGCACAAGCCTGTAATCCCAGCACTTGGGAGGCTGAGGCAGGAGGATCGGTGTGAGTTTCAGACCAGCCTGGGCTACAAAAATGAGCTCAAGGCTAGCCTGAACTGCACAGAGAGAGCCTGTCTCAAAAAGACAAAAAACAAAACCAAACAAACAAACAAAAAAACCTAACCTCAAACAGAAAAAATTTTCATGTAATCACAGAATGTTATTTTTGCCACTTTAATGTCTAGAATATCATTATCACAGTATTGCTACTTATTTTAATTTTCTAACTAATCTGTCAACATCCCAGCAAATATATGGAATATGGGGATATTTTGTCTCTGTTTTTAAATACTATTCTTCATAAAGCTTTGTAGCTCACATATAGCATCATGTTATTCCTCAAACTCAGTGTAAGAATTTTAAGTTTTTATTAGTACATATTTATAGTATATAACAATTACATGACTGTTATGGGATTGTAATGGGAAGTTGGTGAGCATAAACAGCTCGGTTCTTTTTTTTTTGGTGGAACCAGGAATTGAACTCAGGTCCTTGCTCTTGCCAGGCAAGCACTTATTCTACTGAGCTATCTCCCCAGCCCTCAGTTCTTTTTAATGTTTCTTCCTGCTCTCCTTCCTCCTCCCTCCTTCCCTCAGAAAATTTAATCTAATGAAAAACTGAAGTATTTAATGTATTTTTACAAAGAATAGACAGTTACTCTTTCCAAAGTGATTACTTAAGTATCAATTCCAGTAATTGCTTAAGAGGTTTGTTTGTTTTTAACACATTCACTATATATCATAGAGGCAACTGGGCAGAATAACCTAAGCCTAAAATATTCCATCACTGACAATGAAAGGTCATTCAGAAATAAAGATTTAATGCTTCAGAAATTCAGGTGAGTTCAAATGGAAATATTTAATTTATAAAACTTTGATTTATATACGTCCGCTCTGTTCTTAGCCTTTAAAAACAGTTGACTCACATACTCGTGTGACAATGATTATTAAAAGCCAGCCCCAGGCCATAGCTGCCATCCCAGGTACTTGTGGAGATTCCTAGTACTGTTCTACATCATGCTCAGCCCCGGTGGCACCAGTGTTGCCCTGACGACATCTCCAACATTACCATTATTTCTCTTGCCCTGATGAACTTATTGCTCCTTTTTCTTTACTTTACTTTATTTCATTTCATTTTACTGTAATCCCATTTTATTTTGCAGTTCTGGGAATTAAACTGTGGACCTCACACGTGCCAGGCAAGCACTGTACCACAGAGTTATATTCCTAGCCCTACCTACCATCTCTTTGTATTCCTAGCCCTGTCTGTCTATCTAAACTGAAATACAGTCTCGAGAAGTTTCCCGTGCTGATTCAAATTTGATTCCACTGGCTCAGCCTCTTACCTAGCACCCTCCCACGGAGTCACCCCCATGGGTCTCCACCACACCCAGATCTCTTCCTTTTTCTTTTTCTTTTAAATCTCCCTACTTATCTGGTTCTCCCTTGCCAACTAAGAGAGAGAAACTTGGTTAGGAATTTCCAGTTCCTGCCTGCATGAAGTCTAACTTCAGGTATAAATGACAGTATAGTCTTAGGAATAATGCAGGTACCTGCTTCCATTTATAAACCTTGATAGATTTTATTTTTTTAAAGAATACAAAATAGTAAAAACAAAAAAAAAGCATTCAAAATGTTTAAAAAATTTCATTGAACAAGTAATAGGAATTTAACAATGGTTGCTATATTGTATGATGTTATCAAGCTTATGATGGCCACTAAGCAATATAGTCAGACCAGGAAACTGAGAAACTGTCCTCTGCTTACCTACCTCTCACAAATGTGCTATAATAGACTTCCCAGCAAGTTCTCCTTATATACTCCAGAAACAAGGGCTTCTGTAAGTAGAAGGATGTAAAATGATGTATGTAAAAATATGACAGTAGCTTCAATTTACCCTCTAATCCATGCTGTTCTAATACCCCTGACCTACATGAAGTTGTACCTCAGAGCACCTACAATGTTACCCAACTTAGCAAGAACACTAATTTGCTGAATTACAGTACTCTGTTCAGTATACTGAATATGAAAGTTGTAGCATATCATTAGTTCCTAAAACTGATGATTACAGCCACCTAAGAAAGATAAACTTTTGGGGCCAAGGAGATAGCTCCATGGCACAAGTACATGCCTGGCAAGTGCAGGGTCATGAGTTTGAACCCTGGTCCCACCAAAAATAATAGTAATAACTTCTTATTTTAAAGGATTTGAATTCTTTCTTGAATTTTTTTTTTTTTTTTTTTTTTTTTGCGGGACCAGAGTTCCAACTCATGCCCTTGCACTTGTCAGGCAGGCACAAAACTATCTCTTCAGCCTTTCTTCTGTTCTTTCTCTTTCTTTCTTTCTTTCTTTCTTTCTTTCTTTCTTTCTTTCTTTCTTTCTTTCTTTCATTACCAGAGATTGAATCTAGATTCTTTACATTGACCTACATCCTTAGCCTGACTTTTAGTTTTCATTTTTATTTTGAGGCAAGGGTTTCACTAAGCTGCTAACTTGCCCAGGCTAGATTCAAACTTGAGATCTTCCTGCCTCAGCCTCCTAGAGTTCTGGGATTATAGGCATACTCCACCAGGCTCATCTTCAGTTCTGTAGTTTTAAAGGCTCTCCAGGTGGTTTCTGATGATCCTGCATGCTGAGATCCATGGGACCTAGATGATCTTGTCACCTCTTCACCAGTCTGGGCATCACAGAACTCCTTGATCTGTGTATCTTTTGATTGATGGCAACAGGACCAGAACATGAGTCCTAGAGAGTCAGATGGATATCCTGCTCCTCTCTGGCCACCTTTAGCTTTGCCAAACAGAAAACTCAATCTAATGCAGTTGGCAGTTAATGGCCCCAAGACACTATTGACACAAGAGCTGTGTGGCGATGCCGTCCTAATTTCAGCTGACCCAAAATATTTCACAGCCCCTTTTGGAGCTCAAGAGCTGTGTACAGGCCACCTGGAATCCAGGGCTGCTGAAGCTCCTAACTTACTACAATGGTCTGCTTTGTTTCCCACTGTGTAGGACTGTCATCCAGGACTGCCTTGGGTGACTCTATTTAAGACCTTGATATCAGCAGCAGCATCTTCAAGGCAGAAAGAAGTCAACACGCTGTAAAGGTGCCCCCCTTTCCCTCTCATACAAGGAAACTATCCTATTTGCAAACAGTCTCAAACCTGTATTTGTCTGCATTCCACTGTTGCCCTTGTTCATGATACATACCAACTATGGCCTCTGTGAAAGCAAGAAAATCATCCTTCTCCATGGAAGGGCAAATTACACAATCTCTTAGCCTGTTTCTATTTTTATTTCATAGAGTAAACTTAATATGGCTTATTTTCCCCACCTTCTAAAGAACATTTTCTTGAGACACCACAGAATCTAGGTTCTCTTTTGGTACTAGGGATGGAACTCGGGACCTTGCATCTGCCAGGAAGGTGTTTAAGCCACCGAGCTATCTCCCTGGCCCCAGAACCTAGAGTCTAAGTTCCCCAGTACCCTTCCACTATCCCCAATCCTCGTTCCTCTACTTGCACATAGAGCACTGTACTACAGGGTTAGTCTAGTTAGTACCACATTTAGATGCAACTAATAGCAAACCTTGGCACAAAAGGTTACCCCTACCCTTCACAACACTTGGGAACCATTCTATACAAACTTTATGCCAACAGACATAGAGAAACTCACTGGTAGCTTCCACCTGGTTCTTCTCTCACTGTTAAGGCCCTCACCCAGGTCAAGGACAAGAGGAACTGTACTGAAGCTGCATCCAGATGACAGAATTAATCTGACCCATCGTCTGTGGTCTAACACTCGTGTTCCACATGCCAGGACTCAATTTTCTTCCATTCCCTGCTGGATACTACTATCAAATTCTATGTCCCATAGAACAATGATGGGCAGAGACACCAAAATGACACCGAAGATTTGAAGATAGATTTATTTATGTCAACAGGCACTGATCATGATCATACTCAAAATACCAGGCCCTGATCTCTGGTGGTCTAGGGTTTCTATGACTTTATATCAATCAAGCAGGAAGCACAGAGAAAGAATACCTTGTCAGTTGGGGATTGGATTATACAATGTGCATCTTAGTGACCTGCTGTTTTTAAGAAACAGAAGCATTCAAATCTGAAATAGGGATTATCGACTGGGCAACTAAGAAACTGAGGTATAATTGTGTGTGTAGGGAGGCATTTTCTCTTACAATACCTTGATGCCAAACGTTGGTGAATCACTATTCGAAGATGTGGTGGGATCTTGAAGACATCAAAGTTCACACTTGTGTTGGGTTCACTGAGAAGGGAATGGCTAGAGCAATAGTCAGGGGACAGCTCTGCCTTAAACCTTAGAAACAGAATGCACCAGGAAATGTACACCTAAATGAGCCAATGAAGTGAAAAAGAAGCACATCAAAGCTCTGCCTCTCACCATTCTGCATCCCCACAACGGGAGAAGGTTGGCAGCACCATGGCTTTCAGACATCCTCTGTGTGTGAGCAAGGTTGTTTCTTTCCACGTTATCATCTTAGACTCAGGGTAGCTGTGTGTTATGCCTGACTATGGATTCCGGGAAAGGTCTAAACTACAAAGAAGCTAATTTCCTCATACCCAGGAAAGCTAAGCTTTCTTGCAGCAGCAATTAATATCCATCTGTGTTCTTTTATTAATGAGGATTTAGTGTGTAGATAGGGACTTGGCAGGGTGACAGAGGATATCTTTGTCTAGGGGCAAAAGTAATTTATTAAGGGGATGTGAAGAGAGACAGACAGGTGTTCCTTGAATTAATGATAAGAAGCCTCTGGAAAGAATTTACCACCAGTAGTATTCTAAATGTAGCTGGTTGGGATCGTTTCTGACTTTTCAGAGGGTGACCTTTGGATTCAGTCTCAAATCATGAGCAGAAGGTAACCTTATGGGAGGCTTTCAAAGACCTCTGAGTTCTGGGCCTGTGTCTAATTATCCTTTCTTAGTCGCGAACCTTGGCAGTTACAGTGCTGCTATGGCCCTGCCAGTAAGCTAGCCACTCCTGTAGAGACCGATAAATCATTCTTGATCTGGCCAAAATTCTTGTTACACTTTAAAGTTGTAGATTCGTGGGAAGCAAACTAGCACCACAGGTAGCCAAGGCAAGGCATATGATGGGTGGGTTATTTTCCAAGTAGGCTGTGGTGCTGGTACACTTTGTTGATAAATGGCAGTCCTGGATAAGCTTTCAACACTTAAAGTGGCTCTATTAATCCAGGAACTCGGACAGGTGAACAACTGCCTCTTTGGGGTCACCTTTGACATTGAATCTCACAGTTTGGTCACCTTTCCCTAAAATCCCTCACTAAACCCTTAAACAGAGTGATGCAATTCTATGTCTACCCTGGTAATTACAACGTCCGCAGACACGCTCCACATACTACAGATTGGCCATATATTTTATTGCTTGGCTATAGCTCATTAGAAATCATTCTTTTTCCAGACTGGGCTACAAAGTGAGCTCAAAGCCAGCCTGAACTGCATAGCAAGAACCTGCCTCAAAAAGATAAAAGAAAGAGAGAAAGGGGGGAAAAAGGAAAAACAAAACAAAAAGAAAGAAATTGGTCTCTTTTGAAGAAGAATTTTAAAACTTTGAGACGTATCTGCAAAAACTGCTCTGAAGATAGGAGTACATGCACAAACTAGAACAAAGAGAAAAAATAACCAGAAAATCAGATTTATGCACTGGCAAATTAGAGGGCATCTGTTTGATTTGGCAGAGTCCCTAACAACAGCTTCACATTACTCCAAGGCTGGCCATCAGCACAATCGACAGGCTCCTTGACTGACTGAGCTTGAATCTCCAGCCAGATCTGGACTCTAGCATTGCTTTTGTTTTTGTTTTAACTCCGCCTTTGCTGATTATTTTCTAGCTAGGCCTTGGCTCTGCCTTGAACTGAGCTGAACCCTCAGATGCCTACTTGTGTCTGTGGGTTCCCCCTGTGTCTACTTAGAACTCCTTCTTGACAATGAATCTGCAGAATACCTGGCTCAAGCACCCTACCGCCCCCACTTCTGATGAGCTCAGACTCTCCTCTCTAGGACATTCATAACCCTGAGTTCTCTTCTGGCTTGGTCCCACAGTAACTACCTGTTGGAATCTGAGAGGTGCAGGTGCAATGTTTTTTCCTCAGAACTTACTTCTTGATGGAAAATTTCCTAACATGCTTTTTTTTTTTTTTTTTTTTTTTTTTTTTTTTTTTTTTTTTTTTTTTTTTTTTTTTTTTTTTTTTGTCTTTTTGAGACAGGGTCTCACTATACAGTTGAGGCTGGCCTTGAGCTCACTTTTGTAGCCCAGGCTGGTCTCGAACTTGCACCAATCCTCCTGCCTCAGCCTCAACATGCTCTTATAAAACTGACAACTTCTTCCTTTGTGCTGTCTGTGTTATAGAATTTATTGAATTAGCTGATTTACTGATATGAGTTTTCTTTTAATATATTTGGCACAGGGTCTCACCATGCAGCTCGGACTCATAGCAATTCCTCCTCTTTTCAGTCTCCCTAGTGCTGGGATTAAACCAGCCCAGTCTTGGTGGCTGAGGCGGGGGCTGCCTGGGGTGCCAGGGATTGAACACCAGTCCCTGCATTTGCCTAACCAGGTGTTTAGTCCACTGAGCTATCTTGCTGGCCCTGTTATAGTTACTTCTTTGCTCAACATACTTAATATCACTTGTTTTTATTTTTCCTCATGGCATGTGGCAAGTCTTCCATAAGTGTTTAGTGAATTTTGAATATCTATCAAATATGAAAATATATGATACTCAGTAGCCTAAAAATTCTACTGCTGTATTTGCCTGTGAGAAGCTGTGCTATGTACGTTCTCAAAGACATTCTTAGAATTGTTATGTTATGGTTGGACAAATTGGAAACACAAGTGGTTGGTTAACAAAAGGGAATTAACCTGGGCATGGTGGCACTTGCCTGTAATCCCAGCACTCGGGAGGCTGAGGCAAGAGGATCGGTGTGAGTTCCAGACCAGCCTGGGCTACAAAAGTGAGCTCAAGGCCAGCCTGAACTGCATAGTGAGACCCTGTCTCAAAAAGACAAAAAATAAATAAATAAATAAATAAAATAAAAATAAATAAATAAATAATATAAAAAAAATAAAAGGAAACTAATTAATAAATTAGTATATATACACATCAAGGGATGCAATACTATGTAGCAGTGAACATCAGTAAACTTAATATTATCAACATTAATTCCAAAACAAAACATTTAGCGATAAAACAAATCAGTGGATGAGATACCGTGTAGCACAATATTTATGTAAACCCCGAAAATATACAATAACTTTAAATGCTTCTTATAAATACATCTATGACATAAACACAAAATTTTGTATAGCAAGTGTACATAACAATATCAGAAGCATGGTAGCACTGGCGATGAAGGAGGCATATAAGACTGGCATGTAGAATGAAGGATCCTCTTATTTAATTTTTTAAAAAATGATTTCCACAAAATAAGACAAATTAGTAAAAATTGCAAATTTGATGTAGTCACTATGCAAGTGTTTTGTGATAATGTTCTTTTCATTCATGTTTAAAGTATTTTAGTAAAACACCAAACACTTTCCAATATCAACTTTTTTCAAAGAAGTTCGACATTGTAGTAAAAGAGATTGCAGCTAAAGCCAAGAAGATTTACAGGTCTAAATGCACCCAGATACTCAAATGCTCCAGAGGCTAAATTATTTTTAAAGCACAGCTCTGCATCCACCAGCATGGAAGGCATTTGGTTTTGGTCTTCAAGGCCAGCTATTAGGAACAAGAATAAGAGTTTGGACCTGACAGACATGGTTTATTTTAAGGTCAACTACTCCCTCTGTGGTTCCTGTCCTATTACTGACTTGTTTGTAAATCCTTCCACCCATACTAGCATGAGGCAGACGTCAGAGCATAATTAAATTTCTAGCAAAATAAGATATGTACAGGTTATGATATGAAAGTCCTTCAGCAAGCCCAACCAAATGCTCTGGGGCATTTTCTTACATCCAGATTCTCATTAAAAAAAACTTCAATAATATATTTTTGGAGAACATGGGAGTCAACTTGAAGAGCTGTCCCAAAGAGGACAGCTCCAGTATGAATGAAGGTACTATCCATAGGTCTCACATTGAGTCTGTTTGAATCCTTGAATTCATTATCACATATACCCGCAGGACAAAAAGCTGATTGGTCACCTTACTCAAGCAGTTACTTATCTTAAAAATTAGTAAACAAAAGGAATAAATTTATTTATCCTGCCTTAGTTATATGAATTATGTCATTATGTAAGCAAATACTAAAAAAGGCAAACTTTCTTATTACAAATTTTAGACAAGTAAAAGAGGAAAGCAAAAATAAAATTCTGGCATTTTGCAAACCCTAAAAAATTAAATTGTGTGGGAGTTTGGGGTTGTGGGATGAATCACCTGAGTTTCTATTATTTCCTGTGAGGATTTTTGCTTGGTATACAAGTGCTTTGAATTACAAGAATGTTTCCAGAATGAATTATGCTTGCAAACCAATGTTTTATTGTGTATGCACATATATGTGCAGAGACACTCAAGTGTATATGCATGTATGTATGCAGTATTTGCACACATGCAATGTTTGCATATGAGAATATGAACATAGTTATCCACAGTATCTTTACAAAATTGAATACACAATAGCAGAATGTAAAACAGTGGTTACCAGGGCTAGGGAGGGAAAGTAATGAGGAGATGTAGGTAAAAGTATAAATTTGCAATTATATGGGAATAATAGATCTATAGCTCTACTATATAGCATAAAGACTATAGTTAATATGTTGTATTGTGTACTGAAATATTTCTGAGAATAGATTTTAGGCGGTCTTACACACAAAAAATGTAACTATGAAAGACGATGAATATGTTCATTTTCTTGACTGTGGTAATCATTACACTATGTACAAGCATGTCAACATATGTGGCACACTTTACATATGTACAACAAAATGAATTACTTTTGTGGCAGTGGAAATCTACTAATTTTGTTTGTTTGTTTGTTTGTTGGCTTTGAGGATTAAACATAGGACCTTTGACCAACCTACATCACCAATACATTTTTAATTTTGAGACAGATCTTATTAAGTTGTTAAGTTGCTCAGGTTTAGTTCCAACTAGCAATTCTGCTGCTGCAGGCTCTCAGAGTGTTGGAATTACAGGTGTGCACTACCACACCTGGCAATTACTTAGTTTTTTAAAAAATGAAATAGCTTCATGTAGATATTACACAGAAACGTTCATATTAGCTTTATTCATGGTATCAAAATACTGGAAATAACCACATCTCCAATAAAAGGTTAATATATCAATTAAATGAGGCATGTATGTATGATAGAATACACCTTGGCAGTGGAAAGGAATAATATGCATATATACACAGTAACAAATAAATCTCAAGACCATTACGATGAGCCTTGAGTGTGCTGGACACAAGCAATTACATACTGCATGGTTTCACTGCAGAAACTCTAAACTAGGCAAAAGCAATCTATAGAGACAGAAAGCAGACCAAGATCTAGCTGGAAGCAATGTGATAGGGCAGCAGGGAAATCAGCTGCAAAGAGCATATAAGGACTTCAAGAGGTGATGAACATCTCATTGTGGAGGCTGCCATAAGGGCCAATACATTTGTCAAGATCGAAAAAATGACATTTCATATAAACAGATATTATGATATGTGAATTACATTTCAATAAAATTCATATTTTTTAAGTTTCCAGAAGGAACTATTCATTGATAGCACTAAAAGTATTCAAAATGAAGAAAAACACTTACAGTGCTGTGAGCCCCAGACAAGGTTTCTGGAACAAGGATTCTGAACAGACAAAAACCCTGCACAGGGAGAGAAGGAAATTCATACAATGATTTTTTTTTTTTAAAGGCAGAAAATATTATTACTGTGTTTTGGAGTTGCTTTTTTTTTTGACAAATAATGTTACTGAGGGTTGAGGCTTTTATTATTTTCTCAAGATTATTTAACAGCAACAAAGCACTTTTAAAAATGCAGCAATCATTAAATATTGCTGCTTTTACATAATGCTTCTTAAGCTTTTAACTAATGGCTTTCAGGAGGTTGAATGGTTGTGTCTAGTCCTTGACCTACACAGTTTAATTATCCTTATCGACTGACTCAAGAAATTCTACCATGGGCAGTGGTGTGCTATAAAGGGAGCTTTGTTCCTTTTGTGAAATTGAGCTCTGTCCCTTTCCTCCTGGCACAGGATCAAGAACTGGGCTGCATCGTCCCCCAACTGCCTGAGAAAGACCTACTGAGAACTGACCACGGCAAAGACATCTTGACATTCTATCAGAAATTCACGCAAGCAGCTCTCATATGAGATTCTTTTGAATTACACAATGAAATAAGATCTCAGAACCAAATCCAGTGATACCAGTCTAAAAGAAATAAGTGACTCAAAAGGAGTAATTTCTGAACATTTGGAAGCAAGGCTGTCTCTTATAATGCTTCCCCCTTGCTGAGTAGGAGCCAGGATTTCACAAGAAAATAACATTCTCGTTGCTGCAGGGCTTTTCAAAATAAATGACCTTGCAAGTCCCTTTGCACACCAACCCTTTAACATTCTAAACTAGTACTTGAACATTTGAGATTCTTAACACTCAATCAGGCATGCACACATGTTTTAAACTGCCTCGTGTTAATGTTTACAAGTGTGTGTGTGTATCTAAATGTAAAGGACCTTTGAACATTGGGTATTTTCTCTAGCTCATCCATCCAAGTAACAGCTCCCCTTTACTGTCTTTGAGCTTTTTTCTTTGCAAATCTTTGAAACTATCATCCACTCTTTCATAGGTGGACAGATAGAGCTGTGTTGAGTGTATGTAGAAATTTATTTAAGATTTGTTTATTCTCTTGCCCAAATCTCTGCTCTTTAAATTGTCTGTGGAATTAAGCTTAGGTTACATACTGCTAGAAGGTGGTAGTAGGCGTGAAGAAAAAAATGCTGCTCACTATAATCTGAGGAGGTTAAAATTACATGATACTGCTACCTTTTTTCATCTCTCAAGATTCTAAAGTTCTAGGAATGTTTAACATTATTTGAACGTTTGCATAAATATTTGGCAGAAGGAACTTAGTTTGGGGAAAGTGCTGAGCTCTTTCGAGCTTTCACCTCATTCATTTGCTTACGGGGTAGGCAGGCTTTTCTCCAGGTTCCAATTCAGTATAGCACTGTTTTGGTCATTATTTAGTTAAATAAAACAGTTGGCACAAGCACATTTTATCTTTGATTTTTATCTTTTAAAAACTTACCTATTCACTGCATGTAACTTTAGACCTCAAGACAGGTGAGGGAATCATTATAGCACTATAGTTCATGACGAATTGTTTCCTTTGATTTTTGACAAGGTTCCTTTCATGTCTGTGTTCATAATTTGCTTCTATTCCCATAGCTCACTCTTATTTTTTGCTCTTTCCCCAGAATAAATAACTAGTTAAATATGCATAATACACATCTTTTTATTGAAATGTATTCTCAGTGAATACTGATGTTTTGTGCATATATTTTTAACTGAAGTAAGACATACTAAGGTATGCTAATTTTAGGTAGAAAGCTGAAAGATTAAATGAATATATTTCCATATCTATGTAAACAAATACAGATGTAGGTGATCCTATTTATCATTGCCTAGATATGAAATATTTTCAACCCTCCTTAGAATTCTTTTGTGCCCCCGCCCAGGTAACACAACTACAACCTGCCCTGTTCCTACAGAAGTAACCATTCCCTGGTTTCTGTCTAGATCTGTTTTGCTTGTTCTTGAATTTTATGTTCTCTAGCATGAAATATCTAACAATATCCAGAGAGCATATCAGGCAAAATGTTCTCTGCTGCATCATTCAGCCACTTTCATGCATCATTTTTACTGTAAGATTTGTCCATACTTTTTTTTTAATTATTTATTTATTTATTTATTTATTGTTTCAGAACCTTTGTTTGTTTATTCACTCATTTTCATGGCCGGCTCAGCCCACCCCAAGGGCAGGGCCGGCGCAGCATGTGGTACCGGAGATCGAACCGCGGTCCCTGAAGCCGCCCAAAGCAGGCGCTTTAGACCACTGAGCCATCCTGCCGGGCCCCTGTCCATACTCTTGTGCAGAGGAATACTTGGTTCCTTTTTAGTGCAGAGTGCTTTTTGCATCAAGTTTGTTTTGTTTTTGGCGGAACTGGGGATTGAACTGAGGTCCTTGTGTTTGCCAGGCAAGCGCTTATTCTACTGAGCTATCTCCCCAGCCCCTCAGAGTTCTTTTTGTTTGTTTGTTTTTAGGTATTTGGTTGGTACAGGGTCTCACTACACAGCGTGGACTCATAGTAAACCTCCTGCTTTCAGCCTCCCCAGCTCTGGGATTACAGGCATGTGCTACCACGCCTAGATTCTGCGGCTGGCTCAGTGTTCCTGGGAGTGGGGATGACATGGCATGTGGTGCCAGGGATTGAACCATGGTCCCTGCACTTGCCTAAGCTTGCCTAAGCAGATACTTTAGTCCACTGAGCTATCTCACTGGCCCTAGCAGTGTGCTTTTAATATATGATTTATCTTTTCTCTCATTGAAGATGAGAACTCAAACCATCTTCATCTACGCAGCTTACAGTCCACTTTAGCATGACTGCATATGCCATAGGCATCATCTGTATGATTTTAGTATTTTAAGAACTTTCTTATCCAGGAATATAAAAGCCACAAACCCCTTTATTATTTATCCTAGGAATGTCCTGAAAGAAATACCTTCATGGAGAACTTCAAACAGTATTTTACGCCTCATCTCTAAACTTGGAGTTTTTCCTTGCTAAGCCCATCAGTCCTGAAATACATCATGGTCTCTTAGTCCTACCTGGAAAGACCCACCTTTGAAGCAGTCTTCCAAATCTTAATAGATACTCTGACTTGCTATGATTACCCTGACTCACTTGAAAAATAGTTCACATACATTACATTTGGCTTCATCTTATCAGTGGGTGAGCTGAGTGTTAAAACTCATGAGGCGACAAAGGCATTTGGATTGTTTTGAATGAATAAAACTACAGTGAACATTCTTGTACATTTTTAAAAATGGATTTATCACTTTCTCTTGGAGGGGATTGTGTACTTGTGTTCTAATTTACCTAAATGATGCCTTATATATTTTATTAAAAAGTTTGAGTATTTTACCCAGAATGGAACTTTCTAGCTTTTCTTGAAAAATGGAAAGGTGTGGCAATAAGGGGCCAGCATTCCCTCCCTGTCACAGTCCACTGGAGCTGAGTAACATTGTGCCCCTGGACACTATGTGCTCTCTGTTCTGCCTCACAGGCACACTTCTCTTGTTCAAGTTACCTGTCTACTCCAGTGGGAGTTTCAGTTGCTAATCTGTGTTCTAACCACAGGCTTAGGCGGGGAGAATTCTTTAAACCCTTCATGATCCTACTCTACCACAGAAAAGTGAGAGCATGTTTTGTTAGAGAGGAATAGAGCCACTGCATTCTGCGTAATGAAGACCCTCTGTCAGTCATGGAGGGAGGCAGCCAGCACAGAGAGCAGATGTGACCTAGGATGTCTTGGTGTAGCTTGAAGCTTAGCCCAGAGCCACTGCCTTATAGAAGGACACAGCCCGAAGAGAAACAAGAAGAATAAATACCAAAACCAGCTTCAATTAGTCTTCCTTACTCATTGTTATCATAAATACACATTTATGAAGCAGTTTGCAGTTAGGGTGTCACAGTGCAAAGAAAAATTAAAACAGCTGCCTATTGCTGATACCAAATGATTGAATTGACTCCAGAGTCCTTTATGTTATGAAAAAGAAATCAATCATCTAAAGACTGATAGCACTTTTAAAATTACTATGGTAGACATAGAAACAGAGCAAAACAGAGATCAAATGTACTTTTATACAATCAGGGGGACCTATTGACTCTAGGGTTGGGGAGAAGACTCTTAGCTAACTGAAGAAATCTTTCCTTAGAATTTTTCCTCCCCATCTTCAAAGACTGTGCTAGGAATTATGCTTGTGTTTAGTAAATAGGGCCTATGAACAATAGTGAGAGAATAAAGAGAATAGCAAAATGGGGAGGCCACTCCTGTCTACACCTCCACTATCCAGGCGAGGGAGAAATTTGGGACACCACTGAGTTATAGGATGTTACAGCACAGGTTCTCTTATGTGCTGAGTCCTCACTGATCTTGAAGGGCTAGGGTCAGAATATTGGCTATCCTTCTAACCCTTCTTTTCTTCTAATTTTTAGTCTGCAATCTTAAGTTATTAATCCTCCAGAAGAGAAACTTAGTGATATTATTACTCTATTACATAGGTACTTGAGCTTATCATCAATGCCTTTCTAAATATTAAATGCCTCAGACTTAACAAGGAACCATTATTTTCCATTAATCATTGATATTCTAATAAATCCCTATAGAATGTGATTTTAAAAACTATTACACTTGTTTACACAGAACAGGGGAGGGAGAAACTGACTGCTTTTTCTTCTTTATAAATCTATACTAAAGAGGCTGGGGAGATAGCTCCATGGCACAAGTGCCAGCCTGGCAACTACAAGGTTGTGAGTTTGAACCCTAGGCCTGGAAAATAAAAATAAATAAATAAATCTATACTAAAATTGCCTAAAATTCCCATTAAAAATAATTACTCCTATCTATCTCTGTTTATGTGAGCTTTTCCAACTGAATCTTTGGGGTGAGAGGCCTTGACCCACCTGGTCATCACACTTGGTCAGCCATTATGTGTACTAAATATTATAAATAGCTGCAGAAGGTGCCAGTGGCTGATGGAGAGACTGAGGGTGCTGGAAGACATCTCTGAAGTATGTATCTTTTGCTTGTCTCCATAGTTACAAGAATACAGCCTCCTAAAGGGGGCAGAAGGGAGACCATATATCTGGGTTACACTTATATGGTTTAATAACCAAATCAATTATAGCCACATTATTTGTTAAAGTGTTGGATGCGAATTAAGTGATTCCTGCAGATGTTGACCATAAAGATAGATGAGAGGATGTTTTATGCTAGGGTAATTGTTTGCTCCTTACAGAAACCTTGGCTTTTGCAGGTAATATTTTATTTCCCAGCATAGTGTGTGATTCTCAATTATTTGCACTGGTGGCTGCTAATTTTAGTCTCCTCCCTAGACCAAGGGAGGTCCATCTAGGTACAAAATAGCTGTAATTTTGATATTTATTTATGTATTTATTTTTGGTGGGACCAGGATTCAAACTTACAACTTTGTACTTGCCAGGCAGACGCTTGTGCCACGGAGCTATGTCCCTGGCCTGACAGCTGGAGTTTGGAGCTGCGAGTCTCCCTCTTGATCTTTACGCTATCTCCCTTTCTCTGATCTTTCTTCTTCTCCAGACTCAGCTCTCAATCATCATGAACCCTTGTATTTCAAACCACAGATTTGTCTTGCAGTTTGTCAGGCAGCTCCTTTGTCTTGATGTGGGATCTAAGAAGGTGCAGTTCCCTGGGTCTCCCTGCAAGACTTGTTTCAACAAGCAGCCAGATCAAGATTCATGCTTCCTGTGTAAATACTGGAAAATATTAAAATGAAAAGCATCTCAAGATATTCCTCTAGCCTGAGTCAGAGGCCCTCAGCCCTTTTTATAATTATTATTTTTGTTTAAGAACTTTATTGACAGTTTTCCTTATGCCACACACAATGCTAAGTTTGATCACTGCCTCGTTGAATTGGCATTTCCATGTCTAATGACGTAGCCTGTTCAACCTGGTCATTGGAATCAGTCAGAAAGCACAGTTAGGAAGCCATTTACATTTTTTTAAATGTGAGGCATAAGATGATTTTATTAACTGCTATAGTCATCAAGCTAGACCTTACCAGATGAGTATCTAGAAAATGCTAAGGATATCAAATACATTTAGGAGGTATTAGAAAGGCATCATAGAGAGAATTAGGTTCAATGCCCTCCATTTGCTGTGTGGTAACCTGTGGCTGCTGACCCTCAAATTTCATTAGTCTCAGCAGGATGAGGTATTTCATGAGGTCATGATCGCACTTAAACCTTTGCACTGTGCTCTATGATTTCCTAAGTTTTGCAAGACCTGCTCTGTCTGGGAGTCAGCCCAGTGTTGGTTGTTTGAGTCTCAGGACAAGCAGCTGCATCCGAGTCTCTATGACAACTAATTTCGACCTTGTAAGAGTCATAGCTTCTTGATAAACTGTACAGTTGAGGGAGTTACTTGGTCTAAGTTGTCCAAGTAGCCTAAGTCTTTTCAAATCTGACATGCTATCACGTCGGCAATCTTTTAGCATCCAAGTTATGCAGTTGTTGAGCTGAAATTCTTTTATTTTTTTATTTTTTATTTTTTTCTTTTGTCTTTTTGAGACAGGGTCTCGCTATGCAGTTGAGGCTGGTCCTGAGCTCACTTTTGTAGCCCAGGATGGTCTCGAACTCACACCAATCCTCCTGCCTCAGCCTCCTGAGTGCTGGGATTATAGGCGTGAGCCACCATGCCCGGCCTCTGAAATTCTTTTAGAAGTCAGGCCAAATACATTAAGTGAGTAAATGTAGTGGTGAAAATGAAGGAAGTTGGGGCTGGTAAAATGGTTCAAAGGTCTAAAGTACCTGCTTAGGTAAGCTTAGGGAACCACAGGGACCATAGTTCGATCCCTGGCACCACATGCTGTGCCAGCCCCATCCCCAGGGCAGGCTGAGGCGGCCATACAAAAAAATGAATAAATAAAATAAAAAATGAAGGAACTCTTGGAGAGGGAGGACTTTACCACAAACTCCTGCAGTCCTTACCACACTTTCCATGCTCAGGTATGGAAGATGTTTTGTCCTCCTGGATAAAGTACTAAGTAAATGCAGTACAGAGACAATACTCCATTTCTGATCACTGTGCCATCCCTACCCGCCCCCCCCACACCACCCACACACACAATAGAAACTTTGGAGCTGCAGCTGGCTCAGCTGACATTGGGAATAGGGGCTGTTCTAAACTGGAGAGCAGGTAACCCATGTGCAGAGGATTTGGGGAGTGACCAGAGGGGACTCTTTGCATCATTTTCCCTGATGCACTCAGTCCCCACTTTCTCTGTGCTTTGTAACTCTATTTTACCTCTGTGACTTTGAGAGGTTTGCTCTTGGCGCTGGGGTGAATCACCAATGAGAGCAGCAGAAGCCTCTGGAGAATTCTGTGATTCTCTCTTCCTAGCCATGCATAGTCAGTGGAATGAAAATGCAAAAACCCACTTCCTTTAACTTGAGGCAGGATAAACTCTCGAGATTTACATTTCAGAAGCCCCTGTGTGATCAGGCTAAATCTGAGACATCTCTTTTTTTTTTTTTTTTTTTTTTTTTTTTTTTTTTTTTTTTTTTTTGGTCTTTTTGAGACAGGGCCTGTCTATGCAGTTCAGTCTGGCCTTGAGTTCACTTGTGTGGCCCAGGCTGGTCTTGAACTCACACTGATCCTCCTGCCTCAGCCTCCCAAGTGCTGGAATTATAGGTGTGCGCCACCCTGCCTGGCTGAGACATCCTCTTGCTGGGCTTCTTCCCTTCTTTATCCTGCTTTCTAATGCCCTTGCCAAGCTCTGTAGGGTATGCTTGCTTAATAAGTCACTTGAACCCAACTCTTTGGTTCAAAGAGTGCTCTAGGAGAACTTGACCTACAATACTGACAAAATGCATTGATACCTTTTGTTTGAATCATTGTTACCTGTTAAGTGAAACTGATATAGGAGAGCTAGGGTTGGCCGATAAACTACTAGTTTGCAATCTCTGCTCTCATCTGAAAAAACCTTCTCCTTAGTCCATTAAAGAAAGATAGGAATCTGACAAGGGTATTGAGGAATTTGACAAAAATGTTGAGTATCTCCAGAGGCTTATTAATCGAATACCTATAACTAGTATGAGCTCTTAGGTTTCCTAATGCATTCAGTTCTTACTGCTGTATATATCAACACCTGCGACTGTAAAAATTGGAGTGTATTAGCAGAATGAGGTAATTCTTGGACTAGTTTATAATGCAGAGTAGAAAGCAATTAGTCTTCATATTTTAAGGGCTCTGTATTATTCTTTGTACCACATGCCTAATATTTATTTGATGTAATACAGTTTTGAAAGTGCTTTCCAATATATGATTCTATGCATTGAGGGCACTGTGTCTGTGAGGAGTGCTATTGTCCTGATGTCACAGATGAGGAAAGGAAAGCTCTGGGAGCTGTAAGCAGATACATAGCCCTGGAAAGCACGGGTGTCTCTCCAGCATATAGCGAGTTGGTGAGCAGTTTATTGTCTCAGAAGTTTGGTGATTCTATGGCAGATAGCAGGAGGAGAGCCTGGGGGAACTGAGATAAGCAGAATTCAAAGAGAATATGGAAAGAGTAAGATAGGACACTTGGAAGAAATATACCAAGAGTCGGAAACATGAGCAATATAGGAAAAAAGACAGAAAACAATGTGGCCCATAAGAAAAGTGGAAAGGCAGAGAGAGGAAAATATGGCAGAGGTGGGTAAACACCACTGAGGAAGAGAAATGGGGAGCAGCAGAAAAGAAGGATTGGAATTGAGACTGGATGGGTCTGCTCTGAGGGCGACAAAAGCCATAGACATTACAGACTCAGTAGGTAAGCACTATTGTCCCAGTACTGAGATGGAAGAAGTGCAGAGAGCTGTCCTGCCAGCCTCCGGAGAGGTAGGCAGCTAACAGTGTGGACACACCTTGGCCCAAGTCAGGCATGCAGAGGTCTGGCTATGGGCCCCAGGCAGAAACAGGCTGCAGAGCCTGCAAGTTGATAAGGTGGCAAAGAGTGTTTTTCAAGCCAGGATCAGGCTGTTTCTACCTAGGTCCTGGGGAGTCTACTCTAAACAGTAGTTCTTGGAGGTGGGGACTATAGCTTGGGGAAGCAGGAAGTGATATTAAAACAAGATCCAACTGCCGGAACTGAATTTCACAGCAAAACAGATCAAGTCTGAGCTGTAGGTGGACAGATGGCTGATCTAGAGTCATAACTTTTCTTATTTGTTGGCCCATTTGATCCAAGAACCTGAGATCAGTTGTGAAAGTGTAGTCACTGAAACTATAACATCCTAGGGACGTTCAAATCCTGGTCCTGTAACCAGGTAGTTATGTGATCTTGAATGCACAACTAAACTTTGTTGTATGTGGATTTTCCAAGCTATAAAATGCTATCTTCTTCATAGAGTTATTAGGAGGATTGAGTTAAAGCTTGAAAAGTGGCTAGAAGGGGGCCCGGCAGGATGGCTCAGTGGTCTAAAGCGCCTGCTTAGGAAAGCTTGGGCAGCTGCAGGGACCATGGTTCGATCCCTGGCACCACATGCTGCGCCAGCCCCTGCCCTCAGGGAAGGCTGAGCCGGCCATAAAAATAAATAAACAAACAAACACAAAAGTTCTGAAACAAGAAAAAAAAATAATAATAAAATAAAAAAATTCTAAAAAGAAAGAAAAAAGAAAAGTGGCTAGAAGAGTAGTGGCTAATATGTGGCACACATTATATAATAGTGGCTGTTATTTAGGATAGAGCTTGTAGCTGGCATGAGGCCAGGAAACCAAGCTAAGTGTTTACAAATGAGGAGTAGGAAAAAGACTTCATCCAATAATATAGCGTCTTACTGAAGACTGGTGAATTAGGAAAGAGGTTGATAACACTGACAATTCCTGAAAAATCACTGTTAAAATTGGATAGTTTTGTTTTGAAAAGCCTTGTACCCACAACTATGTGGAGAACAAGGACCCTCTTTATAAGTCTTCAAAAGGTCAGGAACTTGGCAAGAAGGCTGCTCTTTGTCAGCCTTTGATCTTTACCTGTTCATTGTAAACACAAGGAACTTCAGCTTTATTAAGTGTGAGTGTCCTAATCCAAGCAATTTATAGTAACTTCCTACCTGGAAAAAGAAGTGTCTCCACGTTGGGAAGGGATGTAATTGTGATTTGAAGGGAGTGTGCATTCTTCAGTGAAAATAATACACAGTGTTGGTAATACCAAAATAAATAGAGGGAGAGTAAGAGTTTGCTGAATTGCTATTGTGTATATTAATTTAATCACAAAGGTTTTGGTCACAAGTCTTTATTTGGCAGAGAAAAAGAAAGTCCATGGATTTATCTGTTTAAAAAGTTTAGCTGCCTGAGTTCAATCCCTGATACTACATGCTGTGCCAACCCCAGAACCCCAGGCACACTTTGCCAGCCCCAGAAACCAGGCATGGTAGTGCATACCTGTATCCTAGCACTGGGGAGTCTGAGATAGGAAGAGCACTTCATGCCTGAACTGTGTAATAAAGACCCTGAAAGGAAGGAAGGAAGGAAGGAAGGAAGGAAGGAAGAAAGAAAGAAAGAAAGAAAGACAGAAAGGACTAGTCAGATAGTTCAGCAGACTAAAACATCTGCTTAGGCAGTGAGCAGGGACCAGGGTTCAGTGCCACTGGCCCCACCTCTGAAGCACACTGAGACTGTGATTGAGACTAGGCGTGGTGTTGTGCACCTGTAATCCTAGCACTTGGGAGGCTGTAAATGGGGAGATCACTACAAGTCGGATCTATATAGTGACATCCTGAGCACCCTTCAGACCCTGTATCAAATACATTTAAGAATAAGAAAAAGGAAAAAAAAAAAAAAAAGAAGAAGAGCAAGAGAAGGAGGAAGAAGAAGGAGGAGGAGCAGGGGGGAGGAGAAGAAGAGAGAGAGAAGAAAGAGAGAAAGAAAAGAAAGAAAGAAAGAAAGAAAGAAAGAAAGAAAGAAAGAAAGAAAGAAAGAAAGAAAGAAAATGCAAGCATGTAAGTAGGGCAGAAAGCTAGTCTGGAGTGAAGAACACAGGAAGGGTGGGTCTGCTTAGATAGTTAGAAGCATCAAGATACTGGAAGACCACACAGGATACTGGAAGATCCCACTATTTGATATTCACCCAACACTAACTGCCGAATCCCATGCTTGGCATGTGATAAGCTATGCTAATCACATTTATACCACATGTAAATTTTCCCACCATAGGCATGTTTCACATACTTTATAAGCTTTTTTTTTTTTTTGTCTTTTTGAGATAGGGTCTTGCTATGCAGTTCAGGCTGGCCTTGAACTCACTTTTATAGCCCAGGCTGGTCTCGAACTCACACCGATCCTCCTGCCTCGGCCTCCCAAGTGCTGGGATTATAAGCGTGTGCCACCGCACCCAGCTATAAGCTTTTTGAAGGAGAATTAGATAGTAGTTCTGGCTTTTCTACTTTGTGTAACATTACAATGGCAAGCCACACATAAAGTGAACTTAAAATATTAATTTTCCAAGAGTTATGAGAGTTGCAAGTATTATTTCTAATAGAAATTTAACACTCCCTAAAAATGAACTATAACTGTTGTGCTGGTTTTAGGAAAATTCCTGTAAAATTTTTTAATTTTTTTTTTCTTGCAGACAGTCTGGTTCTGGCTAATGCTGGAGTGGAGAGAGCAAAATAAACGGCAGCAAATTCATTTGCTGAAACCATTTTCTCAGCCTGAAAGATAATGACAGTGAGAACCAGCATGAGAAAATGATTTGAAGATAACTCCAAAACCAATGTGCACCTGCTGAGAATCATAGCTGCCGTGTGATGTGAAGATGGGCCGGGTAGCCGTGACCCTCAGTAAGCAAACATTCCTGTAGGCTTGTGCATAAAAGAGTGCTATTAAATGGTGTAGGGGACCCAAAACCAACGGAATTCATCACTGCTTTTCCTGACAATGTCTGTGACCCATTTAGGGAAGAAAAAACAAGAAACAAAATTGAAAATAAGTCAAAACATCAGAAAGGATGGCCTCCGTATGTCCATTAGTGTGCCTATTGCAATAATAGAAAAATCTGCTTAAATAATACAAGAGAGTAGGGCTCATGTATTTGAAAAAAATCCAGAAAGTAACTGAACTACAGACAACTGGTCCTAATTTCTTCTGGTGTTTTCATTTTCCTTTCCTTTTGCTGGCTTTCTTTATATCCTCAAATGGTTGTCACAGTTCCAGTCTTCATGTTTGCACACCATAGTGACCATTCTGAAGAAGAATGTATTTCTCAGATATTCCAACAAAAGCCTTCACGTTTCCTCTCATGCTTGTTACCCCCCAGCAACCTGGTTAATGGGCACA
Source organism: Myocastor coypus (assembly GCA_004027025.1). Taxonomy (NCBI): domain Eukaryota; kingdom Metazoa; phylum Chordata; class Mammalia; order Rodentia; family Myocastoridae; genus Myocastor; species Myocastor coypus. The sequence continues at coordinate 4,800 of PVJA010017183.1, read as the reverse complement.
TCCAGTCCATTAACCCACTGAGATCTACTCCAGACCTAGTGGGAAGGAGAACTTCCCTTCTCAAAATTCTTGGGTCTACATGAAAGAGGGCTGGACATGCAAAGGAGAATCTGGGTGCTACCAAGAAAGGCAAGGGAGGAATGGGCCTTATGTAGGTAACCACCCAAGTCTGTCTAGGAAAATCCCTCCTGGAATTGATTCTAAGGTTTCATAGTTAAAATGTTAACTCTTCTGGTGAGCCTAATCTTTTGGTGCAAATGAAGCTAATTTATTTATCTTCTATTCAGAACAGAGCTGCAAAAGCATGAATTCTTTTTAATCCTCAAAACACCTGTTCATATGTTTAAAGAGAGCTGTTAGATAATGCCTTCCATTGCCAGGCAAGTAATTTGAATTCTTTTATTTTTTAAAACTTGCTTGAGCTGAGTGTGGTAGGGCACAGCCAGCACGTGGGAAGCTGAGGCAGGAAGACTGACAAGAGAGTTCAAGACCAGTCTGGGCTACACGGTGAGTTCAAGGTTAACCTGTACTACATAGAGAGACCCTGTCTCAAGAAAACAAACGAACAAAAAAATTTTTTGAGAACAATCTATTTTTCCATTCCGTATCTCAGAATGTTATGTTAGAATAGAGCAATGATCCCAGTGAAACCTGGTGCTTGCTCTAACTGAGCTGTAAATGAGCTATGGCAGAGTCTGTATGGTTTTCATACATCAGCTACTGTAATGCTTCCAATAATGCAATGCAATATGCAACAATACATTTTAACAAGGAGGAAACTGAACCAATAGGGGTTAGGTAATTAGACCCAGGATTCTCTGATTCCATATTCTACTCTTGTTATTTATTTATTTAGCCAAACAAACTCCTAAACATTGATTTCCCAGCTCAGGCAATGCTGAATATAATTTGTAAATAAAAATTATTCCTGCATCTCATATATAGAGAAGAAAAGGTTAAGTGTCAGCACTTGCAAGCTTGTCACTTAAAAATTATTCCAAGGTTAATGTATTAAAACAAATGATCCTTCCTCAGTATTCAAATTGTGTCCCTGTTATCACTTAATTCTCCTCTAATGCTGGGTTTGTGAGGTGGTATGGGTTGAATGCATTATAATATTTATGATTAATGATTTGGGCATGCTAATAACATTTATAGCCCTCCTTTAAGTCTTGCTGATTAACTGATTTTAAGCAAGCTAACTTAGACCTCAAAATATAGGAACATGAAAAAAATAGAATGAATATAGTATCCTATGCCTTTAATCAGTAGAAATTCCCAGGGGCAGTTATGAGAAGGGTTAAAAAAGAACCGCAGACAATTACGTAAGATGGCGTGTAAGAGATAGAGGGAAAGGGCTTCAATTAAAGCCAGGTCGAAAAAGTAATTAGGCTGCACACCACTGTCAGAATGAACTGGAACAGGAAAATAAAAAATCTGTTCAGGAAAGGACAGGCTATCATCATGGCCCTGTCGCCTGCATTAGCACAGAATTACCCTCTTGGTGACACTCCCTTCTCTTGTCTTTGTGAGGAAGCTGCTCTGCTCCTGCTTTCAAATGTTTCTGACAGCCTGAATTTGGTTTTCTTTCCAACAGAAGATTGCACCTCCTCCCAGTGCCTTTCAGATCTCCTTTTCACTTCTAAAACCAAGCATTCTTCTCAGGGCCACACAACCAGACAGAATATACAAGTAAGAAGGGTGTTGTCTGTGTTTTGTGATCGTAGGAACTTTTGGCCTTGGCATATATTTAGGAAGAAAAGAAGCCGCATTCTAATATAACAAGAAGGGACCCTCTAGCTCAATAAAAATATTGTGCTTCACTGCGAACAGTTCCAATTATTAAAATGTTTAACTTTCTATGCTCAAACTAATTTTCTTGTGTTCTATAGATTTACTTATTAATTATAAATTATACCAACATTGTAAGTTAAAATATCTATACAGTAATAACTATAATGTTTACTATATTATATAAAACAATACTCCTTTTCCCCCCTAGTACTAATGATCAAACCGAGGGTCCCATATATGCTATGCTAGTGCTCCATTCCTGGGCTACATTCCCAACCCCAAGGTTCCTCTTCTATAAGGAAATATGTATACTTTCTAACAGTCTTTTTTTTTTTTTTTTAGAATTTTTTACTTTATTTTATTTTTTTCTTGTTTCAGAACTTTTGTTTGTCTGTTTATTTATTTTTATGGCCAGCTCAGCCTGCCCTGAGGGCAGAGCTGGCACAGCATGTGGTGCTGAGGATTGAACCGAGGTCCTTGCAGCTGCCTAAGCTTTCCTAAGCAGGCGCTTTAGACGACTGAGCCATCCTGCTGGGCCCCTCTAACAGTCTTTTTATTTGTTTTTGTTGTGTTGCTTTTGAGAGAGAGGCATACTATGAAGTTCAAGCTAGCCCTGAACTCACTATGTAGCCCAGGCTGGTCTCAAAATCACAATGATCCTCCTGCCTCAGTCACCCAAGGGCTGGAATAATGTGCGTGCACCACCACAACCCACTCTACCTATCTTAACAAATCAGCTATGGTTCTTCCTCATGTCCCTGTCTAGCTCAGGTGTTTATGTACATTTTAAAATTTGCACCAAGTTTAATACAAATATGATTTTATGTTGTGTTTTATTTATTTTATTGGGTAATAGACATTTCATGTATTATTGTATGAGTGTCATATCTATTTTTATAATTTTGCAGTATTTTGTAATATTTCATAATTTACTTACTTATCTACTATGGGTATACAGATTGTTTTCAATACATCTTGTTTACAAATTAAGCTATTGTGAGTTTTTACTTGAATAAAACTTTTTCTGCATTTTGATATTTCCTTGGGTCAAATTTCCAATATTTACTATTTTTTTTCATTAACTTTAGTGAGACAGAAATAGCAATGAGACGGTTTCAAAAGAGGTTAGTGTGACAGCTACAATAATTAATACATTGCATATTGTCTTTGTAATAGTACTAGGGATTGAACTCAGGACCCTGAGCTTGCCATGTAGTAATTATTCAGAGCACAAGATGCAGACATGATTTCTTGTCTAAACAATATTAGTACAAATCTTTTTTCTTATTGAACTAGGAGAAAGTAGTTGTATATCCTATTTTGCATATACAGATTATATATATATATATATATATATATATATATATATCAGAAAAGTATAACCATGAGGTATTAAAAAGTAAAGGCAAATTAATATGCTGAGCTGTAAAAGGCTCAAGTCAACAACTTCTGACATGGCCAGTTGTACTGATAATCCACTACTGTTATGGACTATTGGACTATATTGGATTATTTTGCTGCATTCATGCACCTACAGTATTTGAATGGTAATGGAACAACCATCTCTGACAAAACAAAACAAAAAAGGGGGATATAAATGAAGTAACAGGGCCAATGAGATGGGTCAGTGATCTAAAGTTGCCAGCTTAGAAAAGCTTAGGCAACCACAGGGACCTCAGTTCAATCCCCGGCATCATATACTGTGCCAAACCTACCCCCAGGACAAACTGAGCCAGCCATAAAAAAAAAAAAAATATATATATATATATATATATATATATATATATATATATATAATACATGAAGGACTGTTTGTATTTTTTTAATTTTTAATGTGAAAGTTTTCCTGGTCTACAGTGCTATGCATATCTGCTCTTTCTTGCATGAATGAGTCTGGGCGTGGTGGCACATGCCTATAATCACAGTGCTGGGGAGGCTGAAAACAGGAGGATCACTATGAGTCCTGCCTCCTCAGTGAGACCTTGTACCAAATTCATAAAATGGAAAAGAAAAAATAGTCTGCTCTTTCTTAATTGATTTTCTGTCTGAATGTTCTATTCATATTGAAAGTGGAGTATTGAAGTCTGCTGTTGCTGTATTGCTGTAATTTTCTCCTTTCAGACCTGTCAATATTCACTTTATAAACTTAGGTACTCTGCTGTCAAGTTCCTATATAACTATAATTGTTATATCTTCCTATACTCAATTAAAGTTCATTCAGAATTCTTTTTTTTTGCGGAACCAGGGATCGAACTCAGGACCTTGCACTTCCCCTGCAGGCACTTGTGCCCCTGAGCTATCTCTCCAGCCCCTTATTTTTTGTCTTTCTGAGACAGGGTCTCGCTATGCAGTTCAGGCTGGTCTCAAACTCACCTTTTGTAGCCCAGGCTGGTCTCGAACTTGCGCTGATCCTACTGCCTCAGCCTCCCAAGTACTGAGATTACAGGCATGCACCACCATGCCCAGCATCATTCAGGATTCTTTATCATATTATGACTCTCTGCCTTTAGTGGTAGTGTGGTTTTGTTTACACTTTTGTTTTACTTGAAGTCTACCCTGTCTGATGTAGGTGTGGTCACCCTTGCTTTTTAGGAGTGTAATTGGCATGGCATATCTTTTTTCCATTCCTTCATTTTCAGCCTACATGTGTTCTTGTTTCTATGGTGAGAAACTTACAGTAGCATATCATTGGATCTTGCTTTCTTATTCATCCAGCCATGCCATATATTTTTATTTGAGAGCTAGTTTATTTAAATTTGAAGTAATTATTGATAAGGAAAGATTTCCCATTGTCACTCTATCTGTTTATCTTGTGGTTTTCTTTTGTCCTTGTTTTTACTTGATGAGTTTCACATTCTGTTGGCTTTTTTTTTTTTTTTTTTTTTTTTTTTTTTTTTTTTTTTTTTTTTTTTTTTTTTTTTTTTTTTTTTTTTTTTTTTTTTTTTTTTTTTTTTTTTTTTTTTTTTTTTTTTTTTTTTTTTTTTTTTTTTTTTTTTTTTTTTTTTT